>CATIWQ010376432.1:0-13277 GCA_949673415.1 Euphorbia schlechtendalii
AGCAGAGGAGGATGAGAGAAAGAGGAAACAGTGAGCAGAGGAGGATGAGAGAGAGAAAACGATCATAAAAGAGAAGAAAAACTAACCTGAAAGTGGTTGTCATCGCCGGAAATTAGAGCTCCATTTGATCTCTGCCAAAGAGGGGAAGATGCGGCTGCAACGTAAATTAAAAGAGATAGGGTTTATTTCTCCTTTCTTACATATTACAAAGTATTGCGGACGGTTGTTACGTAACAACCGTCCGCAATAACCTTTGTATTACGGACGGTCGTTAAATAACGACTGTCCGTAATACTATAATAAGTATTGCGGACGGTTGTTACGTAACAACCGTCCGCAATAACCTTTGTATTACGGACGGTCGTTAATTAACGACCGTCCGTAATACTATTTTAAGTATTGCGGACGGTTGTTACGTAACAACCATCCGCAACAAACCCTTCCGCCGTTCCGTCCTTACTTTTACAAACGGTTTCTAATATAACCCTCACAAATGGTGCATCCCAATAAGCCATTTTTGTACTAGTGAGATAGTCATGGTGGTGTTAGGAGAGGAGGAAGAAGGAGGATTAAAAAGGGATGGATCTAAACCGACAGAAAAAGAGGTAAGAAACATAATCTAGTATGAAAACTAATATGGAACTTTATATCAGAAAAGGAATCTAGTAGCCATATGGTATGAAAAAAATATAATATGGTAGGAAAATAACATAACAACCTACAAAAAACATTTGATTGACAAAAAATTTTACATACATGAGCTATTATTTAACAAAAAAAGTTCTCTTTTCAGAATTTGTACATTGAAGAGGAATACACTGCGACAGTTGAACTGGATAGTGGGAATCAAGATCAATTCCAGGATCCCATGCTAGGATAGCAGCAAAAAGCTAGTGAATATCAAATCCCAATAATCACAATAGCCACACAGAGCCAAGAAAAAACACAACCAAATGAACAAACATCAGAAGGAGAAATCATACCTATTTTGGTAAGAAAAAAGAAACATGATAACCTATGTTATTTACATGAATAAACATATTTTATCTAGTATCCATCTAGTAGGTATCTAGTATATGAAAAGCATGCAACTATTTTTTTTACTTAATAACTATGTTAATAAAGTAGTAATTATCACTACAAATCATTATTACTATTTTGTGACAATAGTTTTATGTTAAAGAAAAATATGTTACTTAAAAGCAACTATTAAGATGTAAACTGTCATTTTCCCGAAGCTGTTGGTAGTGATCAAGATCAACTCAAGATAGTCCGATTGGACATTGAGAGCCAAGAGAAAGAATAACCAACAAATGAAGGAGTGATCATATCTAGTGTTGTAAGAATAAAACAATAAAAATTATATATATACAATCACATTTTATTACATAACAGGGGTTGCCATTTTCTCAGGCTGCTAATGATGAAGGAGATAAAACGCTAGTAATCAGACTGGACTCAGAGAACCAAGAAGACTTGGATAAAGATAGAGGGGTCGCAACTAATAAAGTAAGAAAAAACTTTAAAACTCATTTAGTTTACATAAATAAACACTTATCTGGTATGTATCTAGTATAGAGGTTAAAAATATTAAACAAATATCCTTTTTGTAGGTTGAAAATGTTGGTGAGGAGGAACAAGTCTTCTCCACCGCACTGGAAATCGAAGCGGAAGAAGATAAAGAAAAAAAGAGGAAAAGCATAGGGAAACGGGGATTGTGGAAGTAGGGAAAGGTGTTGAAAATGAAGATATCACTGCTTAGAATATACAACAAGGACCTGCACTCTTGATTGAACCCGCAACATAAACAAAAATCACTCCCACTGAAGTAGCAGATGTGGTTAATGTTAGTAGTAAGTATAGCCTTAATGACTGGGATTACATCAAAAAAATAGCGGAGGAATCAGTATCATCAATGAAGCAAGTTGCAGAGCAGGAGAAAGAAACAATTCAAATAAGGGCGATGTATGCAAAAATAAAAAATAGACCTACTTTCCACCTACTAACGCAATCACTGATGAATCGCAAGAGAGCAAGAAAGCGATGGAAAAGGAAAGTTTACTCAAGTGACCAAAGACAAGTTAAATGAGAACGAATTGGAAGCGGCCAATGCAATGCAAATCTTCTCCACAAAGAAGCTGCAACTACAAAACACATAGAAAAAAAGGAAAAAAAATGCAGAATAAGAAACTGGTAGGAAACTAGTATGTAACTAGTAGGAATTGGAAAAACTGAAATAAAAATAGAATTGAATCACTGATAGAAAAAATGACATGAAATAAATGAATAAACATGAAAACTGGTAGCTAACAAGTATGTAACTAGTATGAAGATAGAAATTGAGGTACAAACTACTGAGATTTATCAAAAATTTAACCTGCATTTCTTGTTCTATACTATCAGGATGATTCTCCCTTCTCCCTGGACTCCATGGACAATGCGATACTCAATAAAATAGAGGTCGATTACATGGAAAAAAAATCAATGGAGATGAAAAAAAGGTGAGTATACAAAATAAAGATTAAAAAATACTAGAAAAATGCATGCATGCATTCATCATTGGATACTTAGGTTTTATTTTCATCCCAACTTTGTTGCATGAAAAAGGGAATGAAGAAAGTGTAATTTACAAGCATAGTGAGTGATGAAAATATAGTGAAACCCTCCATAAGGACCGTTCAAACTCCTCCAACAAAAGTGTAACCATCCCGAGGAAGAGGCAGGGGCAGGGGCAGGGGCTAGGGCTGGAGCTGGGGTAAAACAAAAAGAGATGAAGATGATGAACCACAACATCCTACAAAGAGACAATATACAACCCCCAAAAAACCAGAGCTTAAAGAGAAGAAAATCTTCGAAATGAAACCTCTAAAGCAGATACCTAGAAGTAAGTATGTTCTTGATGATATTGCACTACTTGGAGAATAATTAAACAGGGATGATACAATAAAAGATATGGAAATATACCTATGAGAAGACATGCTCGATTCTAGAACTAAGTAAGTTAACCTCCTCATAGATAGAGATTATCTATTCTTTATCATATACGTATATTTGAATAAAAAAAGAGAAATGAAACTAAAATATTTTAAATGACAAACACATCCATCAGAGAGAACAAGCTTTACGAGGGTGAGAATGATATTATGCCCCTGTTAAATTACAAGGTTGCCGATGTTGGAAGCAAAACTTTCTGGGCTAACCTCTTCTTTTTAGGATCCTAGCTCTAGAGCCATGTAAGTTTTTTTTAATAAAACTGTGTTTAATCTATTTAATAATGTGTTATATCTATTTAACTGGTAATATAACTGTTAGGAAACTAGTATCCAACTGGTAGGAAACTAGTATGTAACTAGTATTATAACTAGTAGGAAACTAGTATTTGACTTGTAAGAAACTGGTATCTAACTGGTAGGAAACAAGTATATAACTGGTAGGAAACTCGTATCTAACTGGTAGCAAACTAGTATTAACTGGTAGGTAATTGGTATTATATATATATTTAGTAATGTGTTATAAATGTGATAAATCTCTTGTGACTATATCAACATAGGGAACTAAAAAAAAGTACTTGATGAAAGAAAACTAGAATTTAATACATGAAAACTGACATTGCATATTTTGAAGAGGGGAAAACACATCTGATATAGTTAATAAAATGTTGCAGCACATCGATCTTTTGATGTATTACCTAAGAAAGAAAGGTAAATACTGCCCAAGGATTAAGCACCATTTCACAACTACTGACCTGGCCTTTGATGGACATATTTTGGTGAGCGAGCAAACGATTGATGATAACAAGTTAACAGAAATGCAAGTAGACCAAATAATAAGCATGGGCGATACAATATCATCACGTATCATGGGGATTGGAGTACACTGTCTTACACCGTGGGATGTAGTTGAAAATGTGTACATGCCAGTGATAGCCGAAAATGATCACTAGATCCTTAGTAGATTCAATGTGAATACAAGGAAGCTATACATATATGATTCCATGGGCTATAGATCAAACTTCAGTGAAACCATGAAAGTGGCTAAACGGTATGCTCGGATGTTTGCATATTATGTTAACAAATTTAGTTTCTTGCAACATATTCCTCAAGCCCCGCTACCTAGGGTTCATAGCTTTGAAATTGAGATGGTGCAAGGCTTGCCACAACAAATGCTATGGTACGCTAACCACTACTACATTTTTATTCTATTCTATTGAGATGGTGCAAGGCTTGTAAAAAAATGAAAACATTGAAAACTCATGATCTTTTTAACTAAAACTGCAGTGATTGTGTTGTTTACATTGTAACATATATTGAGTATGAGATCGAGGGGAAAAGGATGCCAAGGAAGATTGATATTAATCTACAGAGGAAAAGATATGCCTTGAGACTCTATGAACATGGGTAGAGAAGTGCACAATTAAATGAAGAAAACGAGGATGATATTTTCAAGGATATGAATGAATTGTTTGGTATTTGACATGTAAAATGCACAGTGTTTAATTGAATTTCATTTGATTTTAATACAAAGGCTTCCATTTCTAGTATATAACTAGTATCTAACTGGTATGAACATTGCTGTGAAAAAAAACAAATTAATTTGTATAAAACAAAAAAAGGAGAAACTAGTATCTAACTGGTATGAAAGTCCTGAAAGCAAGTTTACCAGTGAAAAAACCAACTTAACTTACAAAAAATGGGTATGAAACTGGTATATAACTAGTATCTAACTGGTATGAACATTGTAAAACCAATTAAACAACTCAATACTTTGCTTAAAAATAGAAGAAAAACTGACTTAATGTACAAAATGGAGAAACTAGTATCTAACTGGTATGGAGTAACTGGTATCTAACTGGTATTCAACTGGTAGGAATGTAGAAAAAACAAGTTTACCAGTAGCTTAACTTGCAAAAAAAATCTAATTGGTATCGAATATGGATTATATGATAAAAAAATGTAAAACACAAATGTGATATCTAAAAAAAAGTTAAAAATATGGTAAAACTAGTTAACAAGAGACATTTTATGGGAAAAACATTTAAAAAATAAATATTTTATGAATAAAAAAGATTTAAATATATTTGATTACATCAGAAAAATAACTTAAAAAAATTCAAAAAAATGACCTATCTACACCCTCACTAAAAAGCAGGAGGTTACAAAACTGAAAAAGTGATAAAAAAAAGGGTGAACTGAAAACCGTTCAACTTACTATTCTTCAGAAAACAAAAATTTCCAAAGAAAAATCAGGCAAACAGAGATTCAACATGATACAACTTGACTCTTTGTCAAGAAGAAGCTTTAGTACACAAAAGAAGAAGAAGAAGAAGAAGAAGAATAGACAAAAAACTCCAATCATAAAAAGATAAGGTAAGCAAAATTCGAAAACCCTAGAAAAACTAGAAAATCGTTACTCAAAAATCCTTCTAATCATTTTCAAAAATTACTTTTAGAAAAGACGAAAATGGCTCCAAAAAACAAGAGTAGAGGAAAGGCACCTGCAAATGCAGCAGAGAAAATGTGACAAGATCATCGAGATAAACCAAAAAGGTAAAAAAAAGCAAAAAAAACTTTTAAAATTAATTGTTATTTTAACACACTATTTGATTAAAAAAACTATAAGATATGTAGTATATTTCTGGTCGTTTTGTTAAATTTTCATTTACAAATGATGCAGATGGAACAAGGTTATACCTTAGTTCCTAAAACATCGAAGAATTACGAACTGATATATCCAAAAGACTACAATTGGGGGAAAGGAATTCATGTGCCTTCAAGCAACGAAGTGATTGAATTTATCAAAGGAAATGTGACACCAAATGTATGGGAAAGACTGAGAGAATCAATATTTGGTGACTTCTTCAAAATGCTAGAAATGAGAGTGCAGAGGACTTTACTGCACAACCTAATACTGAGAGAGGTCAAGCAACCTCACAAGGACTACATATGCATACTGCTTGACAACAAGCATCTTGTATTCACCGCACAGCACTTCTACCTCATTTCTGGACTCAAACCAGAAGCTGAAGACAACTTCATATTGGAGAAAACAAATGAATCACTCGAGTTCCTAGGTAGATATTTCCCTTCAAAGCCAGCATTCATCAGAGGGACAGAACTACACAACCTTCTTCGAATGAGAGAAATAGACAATGATGATGACTACTTCAAGTTGGCGATGGTGTATTTCATATCCTATTAGATAATGGGAAGGGATATGAATCCACAAATACCCCAGCAATATTTCGATTGTGTCCATGATGGAACATACACAAAAGTAGCATGGGAAAACTATCCATTGATGAAACAATCGAAGGAATCAAGAAAAATGGACGGAGAAACAATAGGCCATCGAATTACATACTCCAGGGATGCCCCCTAGTATACCAGGTATGGTGTTATGAAGTGTGCGGAGCCTATGAAGAATTTTTATGCACGAGGAGGTTGGAGGCTGACACGGATCATTTCAAGCCAAGGTTCTTCCATTGGCAGCCAAAAGATGACTGTTTCAAGACTGGGAGGTTGAATATCAACATCTTCAATAAGAGTGCAATAAATGTAAGTATGCTACACAACCGAAAACTACAAAAATTCACATTGTATACTTGAATTTATGAAACTAGTAACAAACTTGCTATTATTAAACTGGTAGGTTACTGGTATGTAAATGGTATAAATTTAAAAAATCTAAAAAATTATTGTAAAGGAAATATAGTTTTGATTAAGCTACGTAAGGAAACTGGTAAAAAAGAAAACTATTAAAAAATATGGTTTAGTTTTTAAAAGTGTATAAAGGAATCTAGTATTTAACTGGTAGAATGTATCTGCTGAATTGTGAGAAACTTGTATATAACTGATATGAAGAAGAAACTGAATTCATAAAATGGTATGTAACTGGTATCCAACTAGTATGAATATAAAAAATGGTTATATATATATAACTTGTATGAAGATTAGATGTTGCAAAAATGAAGTAACAAACCCTTACACATTTTATGCATCCATTTAAATGCAGCCAAAGCTGAGGAAAATTGAGGAAACACAAGAAGAATTAAACAATCTCCATCTACATAACTACTTCCCTTATGTAGAACCCCGAGAATTTGAGGAGATATTTGGGGATGGGAAGGTAAATCAGGGGATCACAAATGCTGAGCTAATGAATGAGTTAAGAGGCTTAAAAGCCACCATCCAGGATGAGTTCGAGAAAGTAGATAAAAAGCTTGAGAACTTAACAGAGCAAGTTATGGAGATTAAACAAATTCTCATAGACAACAACCTGATGAATGCATAAGATGATGGAGAGTATAGTTTGAATAGAACAAATGATGATCCAGATTTTAATGGAGATCAAGGTTGAGGTGAATCAGCAGCAAAGATAGAAGAGGTAAGAAAATATGTTAAAAACCAAAGTGTATACACATTTGTTAGTTTTGTACATTAAGAAAAATTGTTTTCAATAAACTCATGAGAAACTGGTATGTAACGGGTATGAATAGACAACAATAGAGAAAAAATGGTAGGAAACTAGTATTTAACTGGTATGAGGATAAATAATGAAAATAGAGAACAAACAAAAGTGAATTTATTCATTAAAATAACTATAAACAGGAAGAAGTAGATCAATCAAGTGAGAGAGAAGGTGGAGAGGGAGAAAATGATGAAGCGACAACGGAGAGAGTGGACAGCGATGAAAGATGTCGTGGAGCCGAAGATAATGAAGAACGGAGCAAAACTGTCTCAATTGAAATAGAGGAGATAAATGATAAAACACCAGGGATTGAAAAGATAACTGATGAGGTTGAAGAGGAAGAAATTGAAGAAGAGGAGGTCAAGGAAGATGTGGCAATGGTAGAGGCTAACACCGAAATTCATGATGTAGATGATAAGGTAAAAAGCTTTATTGTATACAGCATGAGGCTTATGTAAAACATACCAAACATAGGAATTTGTTAGGAAAACTAGTAGGAAAACAAAATGTATTTGTTAAAAAATGGAATTAATTACCTATAAATAAAAAATTCATTAAAAGGGTATTTGGTAGATAAATAGTAGGAAAAATAAAACTTCATTAAAAAATAATGTAGCATGAATCTGCCAAAGATCAAATAAAACTGAAGGAAACTGGTCTAACTGGTAGGGAACTGGTAGGAAGAACAAACATTGATTTCTGATGATTGTTTATATTATGATGATGGGAAAAAATCGAAGAGGATGAAGAAGAAGGACAACACATGATTAATTTATCATCAAGTGATTCAGTAGAAGAAAGATAATTATTTAGGCGAAGAAAAAGAAAAGCGCCAAGCCTAGATGATTATGCTCTGATAGGTGAAGAAATCGAAGATGAAGAAATAGTTGAGAGTTTCTTGAAATTCATAAACGATAAGATATATAAGAGGGGTCCAAGGTAAAAAATACATACACATACAGTCTATTGATACAATTATTTTCAACAAAAATCAAATTATGACCAAAATCATTTGTTTAAAACACTATGAAAAATAGTAAAAATCTGTGGTACACCAAAGACACAATTCCTGAACTAGATTACAATATCACAAACATGAGAAGTAAATCATTTTTCACAATGATGTACAAGGAAGGAGCTAACATCAGCGATGAGGTAAAGATTTATCTTCATTTACACTTAATCATTATATTATTAAACTATTGCAAAAGGAAAGTGGTATGGATATGATATAAACACATAATTGTTAGAATAAAAAGTGGTGGGAAACTAGTAGGCAAATGGTATGAAGACTCATAATTTTCTAATAAAAAAATTAATGAATGTAGTTTTTTTATAACAAAATGTTAATTGAAAAAAGTTGCACTTTTAACATAGTAAATTGATCTTGTATCATATTACATGAGGAAAAAAGGTATGAACTGCCAAATGATCAACTACAGCTTCACAATCATGGATGTTTCATTTGATTCAATGCCAAGAGGACTAGAGAAAATGATGGATAAGTTACCCATCAATTAGACCATAAGCAGCAAGATTAGTGAATCTGATCTAATTACAAGAATGATGAAAGGAAAGGGAATAAAGTATGGCAAAGAATGGTGCAAAGTCGACAATGTTTTCAAACCAATAATGGCTGCAAACAACCACCAGATTCTTGGGAGATTCGAAATACCATCTCGAAAGCTCTATATATATGACTCCTTGGGCAGGAGATTATTGAAGAACGAAAGAATACAAGCCGCAGAATGACACGCTGAATTAATACCCTATTACTTGGAAAAATTTAGTATACTGAATGGAAAGGATGGCATCAAGGAATGTGAAGCATACATGAGAGAGAATCCACTCGACCCACTCCAAATTACATTGGTCGAGGGCTTGCCACAACAATTTCTGGGGTATGTCTTAAAACACAACTCAAATTCATTTTGAAAAATAATTTTTTCAAACACCAAAATAACTTATTGGTAAAACCAACAAAATTGTAGGGATTGTGGGATCTATGTTCTGAGCTTCATGGAGTATTTAATTAAGGAGAAACCAATACCAGAGGATCTTGATATCAATCTCCATAGACTAAGGTTGGCTCTCACCTTGTAAAATTATGGTGCTAGAAAGAGAGATCTCTACATCGAGAGTGACTGAAAAAAGCAAACAAAAGAAGATCAACAATGGAAGGAAAAAGATGGAAATATGTTTCATATTCAAATTTTTTAGATTTTTTCACAAGAACAAATTGTTTAGTTTCTAGATGATGAAGTTATTTTGAACTATTTTAGTCTACAATTATGAAAATTGATCATGTTTTAATTCATGTAAAAATTGAGATTACTTGTATACAATTGGTAGGGAGAAGGAACTGGTAGGTAACTAGTATGAAAAACAACTAATTGAAAAAAGAAACTGGTATATAACTAGTATGGAAACTAACCATAACTTGTATGAAAAATAACTAATCAAAAGAAAATGGTTTATAACTAGTATGAAGTTGCAAACCGAATTAAAAAATGAGGTATGTAACTGGTATCTAACTGGTATGAAGTTACAATTTGAATTTAGAAAGTGGTATGTAATTGGTATCTAAATGGTATAAAGGTGAAAACTTAGGAAAATAAGTGTTGGGATGAAACTACATAACTTGTATGAAAATAAAATCATTTGTGCTAAAAAAGAAAATAGTAGGTAACCGGTAGGAAACTGGTATGAAGAAATCAAACAAAGATAACTTGTATGAAAACTAAACATAACTTTTATGAAAAGTAAACCAATTGTAAGAAACTAGTATATAACTGGTTTTAAGTTTCAAACCGGATTAAAAAAAAGTAGTATGTAACTAGAATCTAATTGGTATGAAGTTACAATCCGAATTTAGAAAGTGGTATGTAACTGGTATCTAAATGGTATAAAGGTGAAAACTCAGGAAAATAATTGTTGGGATGAAACTACATAACTTGTATGAAAATAAAATCATTTCTGCTAAAAAAGAAACTAGTAGGTAATTGGTAGGAAACTGGTGTGAAGAAATCAAACAAAGATAACTTGTATGAAAACTAAACATAACTTTTATGAAAAATAAACCAATTGTAAGAAACTGGTATATAACTGGTATTAAGTTTCAAACCGGATTCAAAAAAAGTAGCATGTAACTAGTATCTGACTGGTATGAAGTGGCAAATCAAATTCAGAAAGGTAAATATAGTATGAAGAAATCAACAAATCAACAAATCAATTTCTTATAAAGTGATTTCAAAAGTTATATGTTCATAACAACAACAAAAAAACAAAAAACAAAATCATTACTTGGCCCCTGGACATGTTCTCCTATTATGACCACTACCACAACAAGAACTACAATGAACACTAAACTGCCTCCTAGTCTCCCAAGCAGCCCTAATTCATTATTTCCTCGACCTCCCAACCCTAGCAACGGTGATTTGAGGAAGAATTACTTGATCTGAAATATCTTGAGGAATGTCCCAATCATCTGTCGAAGGCATAGGATATACAGTTTCCGCATACGTTGTAACCATCTTTTCTTTTATAAATTAAACGAAACAATAATCAACCTAATCAAAATGGTTCTTCCATATGATAGCAAGTGCATGAGCACAAGGGATCTCATCAATTTGAAACCTATTACATGTACATGTACATTGTTGCATGTCAACAACGTAGTTAAAACCATTCCTTTTAACCAAAACTAGATGATCAGTAGATGGTTGAACCTTAAAAAACACAAAAAGAAGTTAAAAATCAATCACTGCTAAAAAAACTTACAAAGTAACAAAAAAAGACAATATAAAAAACATAAGAAGAAAAAAATACCTCCATTTTTCCAGCTAAATCATACATTTTCAGTATCCATTTATGATACCGCTTCGTGAGATTCGTTGTTGTTTTTTTCACAATGTCCCTGCTAGTTTTAAAAATCTTTTGCACCATATTTCGGAAGAAAGCAATAAGTGAAGAAATCGGGAGGCTCTTCGCTACACTTGTCATAGAATTTAGTGATTCCGTGTTGTTTGATGTCATTGCACTGTAACTATTATGATTTGAGTGTGCTCAACTCCATTTCGCAACACCAGCCTTGATAAAAAAAGTTGGAATACCTTCGTTTATATCAGCTAAAAGACCCATATTCCTTTCAAAGTTACTGACTTTGTATGAATAGGCTGCATGTTTAAAAATCTTATCCATCTCGGATGTGTTGCTTTTGTATTTAACTTTTAGGTTTTGTAACAAGTGATATGTGCAGATGCCATGCATTACACCATGTAATATTTTATTGCAACCCTTTTCAATAATTGGATGGATATCTGAAACAACAACCATATCAGGTCTCTCGCCAAATGTAGACCTAAAATGATGGAAAAACCACTCCCATGACTCATAATTCTCTCCATCAACAATGGCAAAAGCAAGAGGGAAAATCATCTCTGCAAAAAAAGTTTCAACAGAAAATTAAAAACATATATTTTTTTTAAAAAAGCTGACTAGTAGATAAATAGTAGGCAACTAGTATCAACTATTTAGAAAAACAAAATCTAGTATCTATTTTGTAGGAAACTGGTATATATGAAATATCCAAATAAACAAGAGAAAAAGGCACACATGAATATACATAAAACTTTTGGGAAAACTTGCATGTATGACATATTTTAACAAATTTAAACTGGTTAAAAAAAAGCCAATAATAAAACATAAGAAAAAAAAGGAAAAAAAGAAAAAGAAATATATTACCTGTCGCATCATATGCACAAGCACATAAGAGCGTACCATTGTAACATGTCATAAAAAATGTCGCGTCCACAATGACAACGGGCCTGCAATTCTTCCATCCTTGAATACATGCATTTAATGCCATGAAAAAGTACTTGAACCTATCTCCATCCATCACGATGTTAAGGATAGAACTGGGGTTAGTTTGTGTAATCATATACATCATACTAGGAAAAGTTCTATAAGATTCATGTGGAGTGCCTCTAATCAACTTAAGCGCTTCTTCCCTAGCAGGCCATGCTTTCTGATAGTTTATGTCTGCACCCAATATGTCCCTAACATCACTAACAATATCTGCAGGATTATAGACAGTCTTCTCACTCAAATATTTGTTCTTAATATATTTGGTAATTATAATTCTTGTTGCCTGCCTCTTGCCACTATTTCTAAGGTTAACGTTGTAAGAGTGATCCCCACAATACTTCCTAACAAAAAAATCTCCATTGTATTTGCTCTTTGATGATCTAAAAAACCAAGAGCAGTTTGGATCAATGTAGTAGAGGTAATACTGCTTCTCGCATGATTTCTGAACTTTGAATTGAAAGTTATTCTTTATAGCATAAAAACCCATCGCATCTTTCAACACCGATTTGTCCTTAAATACTTGTTTAACCTTCACAATATCAATAGTAGATTCAGAAATCTCTACATCCTCAACATCATCTTCAATGGAATCTTGCTCAACCAAGCAGTTCATCCCGGCCATTGCAATGTTTGTGATATTCTCAATGTAGAGTTCATGTTCATCGCATGAATCAGGTAAACGATTTGAACTCGAAGGACAAACATCAACATCCATCCAATTGTAAGATATATCAACTTCAACCATTGTAAACTCATGTACAGGTTCTACATCAAGCACTAAAAAAAAGCAAAATGTGATCAGTTAAAAAACAACAAAAATTAGAAAAAATAATGCCAGTTAGAAACTAGATTCTACAAAAAATTAACAAAAAATAAAACCTAATACCAATTAGATACCAGTTAAATACAAGATTCTAACAAGTTACAAACAACTACAAACTTAA
>CATIWQ010376434.1:0-14553 GCA_949673415.1 Euphorbia schlechtendalii
GTTCTCTAATCTTTCATACCTATATTTACTCATTCTTCATTCTAACCCTTCTTTCCCAAAACTTTACTTTATTATATTTTTATTTTCTTTATTTTATCTTCCTTTTCGATCTTTAGAACTAGTCCTTCCCTGTGGGATCGACATCTTTTAAAACTACATCACAACTGTATACTTTCAGTTATCATCATTTTTCTATTTGATAAGAGGTACTGACAACACCTATATTTTTCGTGAACAAGTTTTTGGCATCATTGATATATAGTCAAATCTTGTGAACAATTTATTAAACTTATCTGTAGAAAAGTGGCAAACACTTAGATCTAATCCAAGAAGTAAGCCTACACATGCTAGTCTGTCCGCTTCATTGATGTCCAGTTTCAATGAAACTATGGCTAGAGATATTTAGACCCTTCATATGTGCAGTTCTCACACCACATAGCTACCACTATGTCCACGCACTTTCACGCAATGAAATAGTCACGAACTTTGTCTTATCAAAGAACATATACATATACATAATAACATATAAATAATAACAACGAGATACAGAACTTAAATAATCATTGATAAATAACAAAGATGCCTTATTATTTATAACAATAATCTGAAATTGTTTGTACATTATAACTAATAAAGTTATATTGCTCTAATTACCTCTAGGGCATACATCATATCTAACATTCCCTACTGGGAAAGTGTTAGATCTCTGGGGAGATCTGACACATGAGGGTGGAATTTTGTTATGTCTTCCATATTGGGATGGTGATGACTCTTCGAGGAGATCCAACACAGGAGGATGGAATTTTGTGACGACTCCCCTATTAGGAAGGTGATGAATCTCTGAGGAGATTTGACACAGGAGAATAGGATTGAATTTTTTTATAATGAAAGAGATTTATTAACATTTAGAAAGGATAAGAAATTTTTGAGATTGGAATCTTGATTTGACTTTTGATTTTAATATTTTTGGGAAAGTTTGGTTTTCGATGAGATTAGAATTTTCAGAATTTTTAGAAGGATTAAGAATCCTAGTTGGGATATTCTGAAAGGAATTTTTTGGTACATAAGGCATATTGCCTTAATGCTTTCAAGAGGCACTTGGAGCTTGGTAGATGGACAAAGCCTACTCCTAATCACCATTACATTTCCCACACTTCACATCAAGAGGTTAGTAATTAAGTTTGAAATTAAGTTTGAAATTTAGTAGATCACCATTCTTATTTAAGTTTGAAATTAAGTAATTTTTCAATTCTTAGAATTTCGGGTGAATTGATTTAATAAGTTTAAAAAATTCATGAATGTTTAATTTTTTTCATGAATTGATGTTCAACACATGTTAGAAAACATCTAGGTTTTGATTTTTAGGCTTGGATTGACTTGATTTGGTGTAAAATTTAGATTTTTAGGGGAAAAACCGAAAAGGGGAGATTTTTTTCTATAATTAGGGCTTCAACTCGGTAGAGCTCATGCGAATATGTTACAAGAATCACATGAACCTGGTACCGCCTTCAATGGGCTTTATCGGGTTTGTGGGTAGAATGACCTTAAAAAGATCGATTTTTCATGTTTTTCCTTTTTTCATTTGTTTTTTTCCATTTTTTAAGGTATGATGCCCCTAAATAAACATGTATAAGTAGGCAATAGTCCATATGAAAGATATTTACATTAATATGTATAAAGATTAAGTGATTTATGCATGTATGTGAAAATGTGCAATATAGGGAATAAGAGATACTTATCGGTTTTAGCAGATTTTGCAAGTGGTTATGAGAGGCACTAGCACCTCTCTCTTTTTTAGTCACATGTGGTGGGACAAAATAGAGGATGGTGAGGTTTGGCGAATGATCATGGATTTTGGCTTCGGCGAGACCATCAACAGCTTGAAGGCGAGGGGGACCAATTCTTCTAGTTGGGCGATGAACGTCTTGGTGGAGAGGTGGTCTGACATTACCCATACTTTCCCCTTTCCTCTCAAGGAGATAACTATCACTCCTTCAAATATGGTGGCGATGACTGGGTTGAGGTTTTCCAGGACCATGATCCATTTCAACGTTTACGTAGACCGTTATCCTTCTAAGAAATGCTTCCAAGAGTAAGTTGAGGAGCAGTTGGGAGTGAGTCCCTCTACTAGGAGGTTGGAGTACAGTCTCTTGAAAAATTACTAAATGTCCCAAGAAGCACTGAATGATGATGATAAGGAGTAGTATGTTAGGTCCTTTATGCTCGGGCTGCTAACTATTATCTTCTTCCTATGGGGATCGAGCCACGTGTAGTATGGCCCCTTATCTACTTTGGAAGATTTGGAGGAGGTCCTACACCTCAACAGGTGTACAGTCACTCTCAGCTATTTTTATTACGGGTTTGATGTATGTGTTAGGGGAGGGCAGGCAGAGATCAAAGCCAACCACTTCCTTCTTTAAGTATTTCTTTAAGTACTCACTTTTGTCGAGCTTTGAATGTTTGCCATTGGTTATCGGATATGCATATGCTCATGTCTTTATCTCGACAGGTTTGGGGTTATGATTATCATGTGGTTGGGGGAAGCCTCTTTGTTCCTCTTCCATCCTTCACTAGTGAGCCATGGTGAACAGTGAGATTTCTAAGTAGAGGCTCAAGCATGGGACGCTTACCCTCCAGTAGGGTTTTGGTTCCTATTAGAAATTATTCACAAATAATTAGTAGAACTATCTGTATAATGGTTTCAGGATACTTAACTTAGCTTTGTCACAGCTTGATAGGGATTTATGGGAGGATACCCACCACTAGGGCATTATGGAGGAGATGCAACTCGCTTATGATGATCGGTAATTTGTAGTTGAGTTCCCCATGTGCCTAGAGTGGTACTTGGGAGAGTGGGTGAGGGACTTCTAGGAGGTTGTTATAGTCGAGGCTAGGTCGGTACTTAGATCACTCCTGTCTAGACTTTTCTATCCACATCTAGTCGAGAGATATCAGGAAGCCTTTTGGAATGGAGCGGGCACTCATGTGGCTTCCATGGTTGGCTCCTATAGGGAGTTTATGCATCGCTTGATCCCTTTTCTCAGTGTGGGATTCAATCTTTTCGCCCCGTGGGTACGTTTTTTCCTTTCTCTTTTGGGAATCTAGTTTGGAGTTGCTTTTGTTTATAGTGGTTCTTTTGATTAACGTAGAATCACCCTCATAACAGGAACCAAGGTTCGAGTGGTAGCACTTCCATTCCATCTCGTAAGAATTCAGTAGTTTCAACTCCATCCCCGATGGTGGAGGGACATATTTCCATTATGCTGGATTCATCCTTCATGCTCATGATGGGGACAAATAGGTAGATTGCTCACAAGCTTCCTCTATCAGTGCATCAGCTAGATTTTGCCCCACCGGAGACCACATATGTGACTATTTTCTTCTTAGCTATGTTCTTTGACTTTTTGGTTTGATGATGTTGTGATTTTATTAGTAGCTTTGTCGAGCTAAGGTTGAGAGGTTGCTCGAGATTACTAGTCCTCGGGCGATCTCCTATCTACACAACCGGTGCCCATGCAAGTATTTTACATGTACCTATTTTGTGAATATAATTTTATGCATGAATATTAATATAAGAAATGTGCATATGATGAATGATATGTATGTTTGGTTATTCATTTATAGACCACTTTGGTCGATTTCAATCTTGATTTCATAGATCGATTTTTTTGTAAACGTCAGAACCTCTTGGTTTTATTTACACAAGGTGTTAGAATGGTCTCAAGATGCCCCTATAAATATCCAATTTAACCCTCCATGGTTACTATATCGATATTGAGTGAGTATGTTTGTGGTATGGGCCCAACTATGGCTCCTTTTTTCTTGCCCTTGGCTGTATCGAAGATGGCCAATGGGGCTTCTTCGACTACTTTCACATTTGCTGAGACACTTATCCATCTAGATGCTACCTCTAATGATTCAATAATGGTTGGGGATCACTTCACACTACTGTAGGTACTATTTCTCAACTCTTCCCTTTTAAATCCACACATATAGATTCTTGAGAAATGGGCTTTGAAGAATCAACCATCGGGGAGTATCAAGAAGTACAACCCATCCAACTTCATGGGGCGTACTTTTACTACATCGGGCCATCAAAGTCTATAGACAACTGAGTGGATTTATGTTTTACGGACTTATACAGAGGAGCCTATTCGCGGGGTTTGCCCCTGGTGGAAGATTTATGACATTCTTATTGTGTTATGGTCAGATAGAGTTTGATTGACGGGCTTTCACATGGTACTTCATATTCTCCTTCCAGAATTTGCAAACAGATCTGGGAGGTACAACATAGTCCTACCACTTTTTGTGTGACTGACTCATTCGTTTATCTTGCTAACATCTAGGGGGTTATAGCTGACAAGTGGGATCAGAAGATTGCTTATGTTATACTGAGTTATGGCAATGAGAGGGTTGTAAAGATTGATGAGTTGTACAGAGGTTGGATAGCGGAGATTCAAACTATACAAACTAAGGAGATATGGTGTGCTACTAATCTCGAGTGACATGAGTATTCCAAAGGGATCAGACCACCTTTACCGGTTGTTAAGAAAAGGTGCGTGATTGGATTTTGTGCTAGATTCATTATTTTATGGTTCTAACTTTGGCATAGGAAGTTACATTGGACATTCTCAACCTGTTGAATTGCTTTTGTCTTGAATTTTACCTGAACCTCCCTTTCGGGTTTTCAGATCCAGCAAACTTTATTATTAATTTATATTTGATCTTGGCTTTGCATAGACCTCAATTTTTCCAGCCTATCGTCTTTATTACCTTTTGTGGTTTATTTTGTGATTTATTAGCTAGCACATGAAATATAAAACGAGGCATAAAAAAGAACAAAACATTCACATACTTACGAGTCAAAAACTTTCATGAAAAAATTTCATAATCGAATACACATAAGTTTCCTTAACAATGATAATTTTATTAATGACTTTAATTCGATTACAATTGATTTGTACAATTTCAACTGAATTTTCACCCATTGCTAACTATCCATTTATGGATTTGTAGCTACCAAAACTCAATTGGTCAGTCTTTATTTATTCTCAAACCCCTCACACAAGCTGGATAGACTTTGTTAGCATTTATTTTTTACTAGTCCGCCCTTTTGAGATTTCAAACTTAGGCTACCCTAACTTTTGCCCAATTCGCCCTTTTCTGATTTCCAAATTGGTGAGATTTTATATTTTTATTATTTATATCTTATTTACACATGGTAGCGCTTGATTCTATCTTGATTTATAGGTGTGAGCATGGGATTTTGTACCAGCTCACGCGTTCAATGATGATAGTTTTTCGGGGTATTTATCCTCGAATCACAAAATTTTTTACCATCTGATAATCTTCAAATGGGAGTCTTCCTCGTTTCTGAATTTAAAAGGACTTTTCTATTTTTTTCCTTTAATTCAGAAATTAATTAAAAAAATATAAAAATATACAAAAAAATTCAAAAAACATCACGGAAAATCAGATCCGGGGCCTGCATCACCAAGGATTGGCGAATCAAGCCTCGCCGAAAAACTATGGTCAGGCACCTCGCCAAGCTTTGACGAGCTCGCCAAAGACATGGCGAGGAGCCTCACCAAATTTTCTCTGGCGAGACCCCTCGTCCGAAAAACTTACCTTTTTGTATTTCTAGGTTTTTTTCCTACAAAAACGAACGAGGAACGCTCCCGGGGATCGAACGGATACGCCGAAGTGGATTGACGCCAAAAGGGTAAGCCTCTGAGTTCCTAGAATTGCGAATTCCATGCTCTCGTCTGCTTCATCTTTTTCTGATTTTATTTGTGGAACTAGGAATTATTTTGTTTACTATAATTGTAAATGTTGTAATTATATTCATCTTTTTTTCTTTTTTTTTATTCTTTATGTTAGAATACCCCCACGAAGGGAATAAAAAGTATTCCCAGATAAAAAGCCTCACATTTTTGCCATGTGGTCATTTTCACTAATAAAATTGACCAACATACGTGTAAATAAAAATGAACTATTTTTATTTAAAATAACAACTTTAAACCGTCGATGTTTTAATTAGGTCAGACGGGCCTTGCTAAAATCAAATCGAACATTTGTGCCATATTTCATGCTAACCTTTGTGGATGCAGGTTAGATGTATGCCTAGGATTTATTTTTCTTTGGGTATTGCATATATTTTTACGGAAAATGTAATTAATAGGTTAGCGGCTGGTTGCATCCCCCGATTTTTGTAATTTTTGTAATCTTTACTTTTCCACGTTTACTTTCTGCATTTATTTAATGCTTTATGGATGGTTTTTTGATTTCCGCATGTGCGTTAAATAATTACAAACTCGAAAAACGACCTAAGTGCGGATATGCACAGTTAAGAAAATACGGTTTTCTATATATGTAATATAGTGTGATCACATAAGAAATAAGTAACTTATCCCAGACTCAAATCTCTATGTCTTAGTGGGCCATCCCTCGGACGTTAAACCCCATAGGACTCTAATTCCGAGAAAGAGCTAATCCAGGTGGTGACTCCACACTAAGAGATGGCTGATTCAGGTTTGAACCAATCTAAAATGTTTTCGCTTTCTCAACCAAAACCTTCCGGGTCCCCGACCCGGTGTACTTTTCAAACACCCCATGGATCGCGCCTCTCATCTCGCGCACTCTCTCCCTGTCGTCCGCTCATAGTGGCGACTCCGGGGGGGGATTTTTCTAAAAACTTGTTTGTTCAAAGATTTTAGATTTTGGATAAGTGCAGAAAATTATTGATCACATTATTCCATTTTCTCTTAATAATGACATATTCATAATTTTGCATTGCAATAGAAGGGATTAGCCTGCACATGGTAAACATACCTTCCTTTTACTACGTGATGTCCACACGACATCTGACAGTTAGCCCATAAGGGGCAATAATATATCCTACACATCATCTTTGAGAGGTTCACTCGACATCCAACTCACAACCCTTCTGGGGAAACTATGCACACCAAAAGCCCAAATGGGGCAAATACCTACCCAAAACCATTTTTTCCTACATTAAAGGATATCCCAGTTGATGTCCTAAACCCACACGAGGAGAACCTATTTCAAAAATCTCACCTTACCAAATCTTCAAGGGTATACGCTTCATACCCGAATCATTCGCCCACACGAGGCAATAATTTACGTATCACCACAAACCCTCAAATAGTGATGACCACATAATTATCTGAAACTCCGCCCTAATTGGACAAAATAACCAAATCATTCATTAGGTAGCTACATACGGTAGTTGTTTTCATTTTATTAGGGTATGTCACAACGCTTACCCGAAATAATTTTGACCTCCTCATTCCATGAGACTTGGTCATAGTACAAAACCTCAAACCATTAACCTATTACCACACAGGTAGCTTAGTCACCTCACTTACATCACTTATATTACTATGTCACACAGACATTGTACAAATCTCAAGTCCTACCCCTGTAGTTGGATTTTCATTTCCACATGTTTTCATCTTTACAACTAACTTGTTTGTTTCAAATGGATTGACATCCATGTTATTTCACATTATGGCATGCTAACCCCTTATGAATGCAGCGATAACATTAAACATCTCATGCATTTCCCGCATCACGAATCATATCACGAATCTTACATGCACGGTCTAATATTTTGCTCATGTATTAAAGGGGCTTGGAAGAGGCCGGCTCACCGCCTGGTCCGCATTTCCCCAATCGTGGCCAATCTGGAGGTGGTTCCGTACACTGACCAAAGTGAGGACTTGGGTTCAGACTCAGATTAAGTTCAACACACGTCTTTCATGGATAATCCATGAGGAGAAGGTACGAGGGAGGATCACTCTGTCCTTACGAAATAAAGTTCTCAGCAGTCATCGGTGAGCGCCGAGATTGCAGTCGCCTTGAATGCCTTTACCAACAGCAAACAACTAGCATCGCTCTTTCGCCAACACGTCGGGAGGGCCTAGAATGTAGTGTCCAGCCTGGAGATCACCCTTAACAACGTCAATCTGATAAGGGGACCTCCTACTTCATGCATGATTCCCCCAACTACCTTTTATCAGTTCGGGGTAGGACAAATTTAGCTGAACCTAAATCCATTCTTCCCTGGACAAACTATCCAACCAGCATTCGCACCAGGGCCTTTTTACCAAGGAATGACCCAACACCATGTTCCTAACTGGAGTACATCGGTCACCTCACAGTTCTAGGCACCTCAACTGCCCTATTTTGCGACATTTCCCTAGGGGCAATATAGCTCTTATCCAAGCACAGGGAACACCATCCTCCAACAACACCATCCTCCAACAACTAGGAATGGCTGAATTATGGCAACAGTTCTTAGCCACTCACGGTGGCCACCTAAGGAACACATACCCTGCACAACCAATAATCGGGGTTGAAGATAGCTTACCCCTAAACTTCGCAATGTCATAATTTGAGAAGTACGTAGGATCTGGTGACCTACGCGCTCATCAAACGGTGATGAGGGCATTAAGAATCAGCGAACGGATGATGGCTAAGCTCTTTGTCATCACCTTAGGTCATCCAATCAATGAATGGTACAGCCACCTTCTGCTAGACATAGCCACTAATTGGCATAGCCTTGCTTAGGCTATGATGGGGCACTGTGGTTTTAACTCTCAAATGGAAACCACGATGCAACATTTGGAAGCTATAAGGAAGGAGCAGGGTGAGAGCTTCAAACCCTACTTTGCGCGTTGGATGGCCACACAGGTCAGGCTTAAGGCTCGCTTAAGTCTACCAGAAACGATAACCAAGCTTCTAGATGGTGCACTGCCATCATACATGAATAAGTTTGGGTCAGACATCTTTTCAAGCTATCAAGAAGTGTTTGAGAAGGCGGATAGGATGGAGCACTTTGAATCCATGGACACATCAGGGGGACACTTAACTCATGATGAATGATTATGCAATAATTTAGCTTTCAGCTACTTTGCCTACAAGGCTTTTGAATTATTTCTAAATAAATTGAACTTTGCTCACTTACTTGATATTCTATCAATGACATCACACATTCTCACAAACATATACATAATGTTTTTAGCACACGTGACACATCATGTCATGAAATTAATTTGGGTATAAATGGATTCCCCATATTAAATTCAAATGATTTAACTCTTGAGAGAAAGTAAGAGATAAATACATGTACTTAGACAACTCGTGATAGCAATTGCCTCATTATACAAAGATGAAAAATTAATGAAAAGATCTCCAAGCATGAAATGTCCACTAACTCAATCAAGAGAATGAAGCACACAAAGATTAAAAGGATTGGAGCTAGAATAAGACCAAAATGTCGACCAAGCAAGTTAGGACCAAACAACTGGCGCAATGCCCCAAAGAAGGAGTCAGATCGTTGAACATGTCAACAACTCCATCACAACCATTCATGAGACCAAACAACTGGTGCAATGCCATAAAGAAGGAGTCAGATCGTTGAACATGTCAACAACTCCATCACCACCATTCATGGGACTAAACAACTGGCACAATACCAACAATAAAAAGGAGGTAGATCGTTGTACACGTCAACAACTCCTTCGCACAACTCGCTGCAATTTGTGGGGCAATAGAACTCAAAAGGGAATGTTGATGATTAAGACCCATCATCACATACACCTGAAGCCAACAAAGCAGCACGTGCACCAACCAATTGATCAGAAACGCTGAACGAGTCGACAAATGAAGTTGTGGACATGGATAGCGATCGATTAACCAAATCTAACAAATCAACCAATTGCTATCACGCATAGGTAAAAGAAATAAATCGATAAAAGATGTACCAACAAAAAATAAATTTATAATTAGCCTATCAATTAACACTCGGTTAATTAAGCAAAAATTAGGGCTTCTTTTCGAAAAAGAAAAAGAATAGTCCGCTGAGTTGAAAACCCAAAAAGGGTGGCTTAGGAAAAACTTAGGACATCGAGATAACCACATTGGTTAGAAAACCTGAAAGGGCTAATTGATGGCAGGAGTCAAATCATTTGAAACATTTATACCCCTGTTAAGTTCATCAATGAATTGTCATTTTTGCAGAATCTTTATGCATATGCTTATTCTGGATATTTATCCTCGAATCACACAATTTTTGACCGTCCGATGATCATCAAATGGGAGTCTTCCTCGTTTTTGAATTTAAAAGGACTTTTCTATTTTTTTCCTTTAATTCAGAAATTAATTAAAAAAATATAAAAATGCACAAAAAAAATTCAAAAAACACCACAAAAACCAGATCTGGGGCCTACGTCACGAAGGATTGGCGAATCAAGCCCCAACGAAAAACTTTGGCGAGGCCTCGCCAAAGACATGGCGAGGAGCCTCGCCAAATTTTCTCCGGTGAGACCCCTAGCCGGAAAAACTTACCTTTTTTGGATTTTCAGGTTTTTTTTCCTATAAATAGTTAAACCTTTTCGGATTGAAGGGGGCTCGAAATTTTAGAAGAAAAATCTGATTTTCATGGAAAAACACTACAAATAATAATTTCTTTATTTCTTCTAATGTTTTCTTGGATCCAAAACACATTTGGATCCCAAATTTCTTCATCTTAAAATCAAATTTCTTCATAAATCCTCAGATATTCTCGGGTCTAAAATAAATTTAGAACCCGAGTCTGATTATCTTTAAGGATAAATAAACAATTATTTTTCCACATTAAACCACAATAACTACAAAAACGAATGAGGAATGCTCCCGGAGATCGAACGGATATACCGCAGTGTATTCACGTCGAAAGGGTAAGTCTCTAAGTTCCTAGAATTGCGGATTCCGTGCTCTCTTCTGCTTCATCTTTTTCTGATTTTATTTGTGGATCTAGGAATTATTTTGTTTACTATAATTGTAAATGTTGTAATTCTCTTCATCTTTTATTTCTTTTTTTATTCTTTATGTTAGAATACCCCCACGAAGGGAACAAAAAGTATTCCCAGATAACAGGCCTCACATTTTTGCCATGCGATCATTTTCACTAATAAAATTGACCAACATGCGTGTAAATTAAAATGAATTATTTTTATTTAAAATAACAACTTTAAACCGTTGATGTTTTAATTAGGCCACACGGGCCTCGCTAAAATCAAATCGAATATATATGTCATATTTCATGCTAACCTTTGTGGATGCTGGTTAGATGTATACCTAGGATTTATTTTCCTTCGGGTATCGCATATATTTTTACAGAAAATGTAATTAATAGGTTAGCGAGCGGTTGCATCCCCCGATTTTTGTAATTTTTGTAATCTTTACTTTCCGTGTTTACTTTAATGCTTTATGGATGGATTTTTGCTTTCCGCATGTGCGTTAAATCATTACAAACTCGAAAAACGACCAAAGTACGAATATGCACAATTAAGAAAATATAGCTTTCTATATATGTAATATAGTGTGATCACATAAGAAATAAGCAACTTATCCCGGACTCGAATCTCTGTGTCTTAGTGGGCCGTCCCCCGGATGTTAAGCCTCACAGGACTCTAATTCCTGGAAAGAGCTAATCTAGGTAGCGACTCCACGCTAAGAGATGGCGGATTCAGGTTTGAACCAATCTAAAAATGTTTTCGCTTTCTCAACCGAAACCTTCCAGGTCCCCGACCCGGTGCACTTTTCAAACACCTTGGTGGACCGCGCCTATCATCCCGCGCGCTCTCGGCCCATCGCTCCGTATCGTCCGCTCATAATAGGACTCATAAACTCGTGTTATCAATCTATCAACTTGATAGCTCCTTTGCCTAGGACTTTTTTTATTACAAACTGACCTTCCTAATTGGGTCTCAACTTGCCCCGTGCATCGATGTTGACATGTTTTAACTACTTGAGTACTAAGTCACCTGCCCTGAACGGTTCAATCTGATGCTTGACTCGATTATTGTAGGCTTTGGCCATGCGTTGATGCATCTATAACTGATCCAAATCTTTCAAATGTGCTTCACCAACCATGTTCAACTACTCAAATCTTGCTCTAGCCTAATCGATCTCACTCAACTATGCTTCTAAGGTGACCCTTAGCTATTTGACTTCTATTTCTACAGGTAGAACCGCTTCCATTATATATACCAAAGAGAATGGAATTTGATTTATCGATGTACAGATGCTTGTTCGATGCCCCCAAACTATAAAAGGTATCTTATCGACCCAACTCTATACATGATAACCATTTCAGTTATGAACTTCTTGATGGATTTGTTGGCTGCTTCAACCATCTCATTTACTTGTGGTTTGTATGATGATGATCTATGATGCTCAATTCTATATTTCTCAATCAATTATGATGTTTCGACTTGGAACTGAACCCCATAATCATTGATGATCTGATGAGGAATCTCATATTAAGTAAAGATTTGGCACTCTATGAACTTGGAGATATTCTTGGTGGTGATATTGGTGTAGGATTTGGCCCCAACCCACTTAGGGAAGTAATCTATGGCCACCACGATGTATTTATGTCCATTTGTAGATGACGATCGAATCTCACCAATTATATATATCCCCCACACCGATAATGTCCAAGGAATAGATAAATTTTGTAGTTCGAGAGGTGGCAAATTCAGGATTTCTTTGTAAATATGACATTGGTGGCACTTCTTCACTTCATTTTCATGGTGGTCCAAAGGAATCCTTGTCTTTGCATTTTCTTGGCTAATGCTATTCCATTCATATGGGGTCTGTTATCCCTTGAGTGCAACTTTCTCATAACCTGGGTAGCCTCTTCTTCGCTCAAACATCTAAGCAGTAAACCATTACTATCCCTTTTGAACAAAACCCCATCGACTAATCTCAATTGAACTGCTAGTCTTCTTAACATGTTACGATAGGATTGAGCTGCATTATCTAGGTAATATCCTTCTCCCAAGAAACTTACTATATCGATGTACCATTGGTCTTCGAAGACATCCCCCACTATCATTGCTTCTTTTTTGTAGATAGGTGATTTACATGACTAAAGGATCAATTATTTCATCAATGTATCTTGAGAATTCTCCCACATAGAGGCCAATGTAGCTAAAGAATCTATCATTCGGTTTTCGTCTCTCAGAACATATTGGTATAAACATTGCTTGAACTAAACTAACTAAGCCAAAACTTCTTTTGTTAAGGTCGAAGAGACTCTTCTTTGATTTCCCAATCCCGCACAACTTAACGGATTAACCTATAACTAACACTTCGGTTACCCTTATTGTCAAGAGTGATCCTAACCCAAATAAACATGCTTCATATTCTACCCCATTATTGATGACTGTGAACTCTAGGGTAGTGGAATTATTTCATATCTAGAGTTACAATAATAACCCCAAGTCCAATACCTATTCTATTAACAACTCCATCAAAATACATAGTCCCTACGGGCTTTACTTCTACAACCATGGCTAGTTGTTCATCAAGGAACTCTAAATTCTCCATATAACCAAATTCTAATGATTTTCTGGCTAGGAATTCAACCATTGTTCATCCTTTTATCACTTTTAGAGTGATGTATTAAATGTCAAACTTTGATAGAAGTAATAACCATCTCGATTGCTTTCTAGCCAAGGTGGGGGATTTGCAAAGATACTTGATGGGATCAATCTTCACAACTTCTTAGATTTGGTATTACTGGAATTAGTGTCTCAATTTCTTGTTGAGCTAAACCATGACAGTACATGTTTTCTTGACTATGGTGTAGCGGCTTTCATATTCCAACAACTTCTTACTAAGGTAGTAAATTGTATGTTCCTTGTTGTCGTCTTGTTCTTGTACTAACATTGCTCCAACAAAGGTCTCACTAGGTAAGCCTTGATCTTGTTTAAAGCTATCTATCTATGATTATTTTATTCGAATGATTGTTGCTTTTTTAGTAACTTGAAGATATGCTCGCAAACTGTAGTAAGGCGAGAGATGAATCTATTGACGTATTGTAATGAGCCCAAGAATGACCTAATCTCCCTTTCCATCTTTGGTGTAGGCATATCACGAATGGCTTTGATTTTATCATGGTTCATCTCAATTCCTCCTTGATTAACAATGTGCCCCAATAACTTACCAGAGGTCACCCCAAACACACACTTCTTTGGTTTCAACCTCAAGTTGTACTTCTCGATTCTAGTGAGGAATTTGTCCAATATAGCCCGATGTTCTTCTCAAGTTATATTAACTATCATATCATCGATGTACTCTTCAACCTCTTTGTGAATCATATCATGTAGCAAAGCAGGTACACCCCTCTAATAAGTTACACCCATGTTCTTCAACCCAAATGGCATAACTCAATAGTAGTTGATCGTAAGGTTTTAACTCTACTAATTCTTAGGGCTTATATTCTGTAATGATGCCAAAAACCTTATTCCCCACTTTTCTACCGACAACATAAAAGTTCAAAATACGAACATGTGTTGTCAATACCGCTTGTCTAAATAGAAAGATGGTGACCACTGTAAGTATATAGTTTCGATGTAGTTTTAAAAGATATCGATCCCACAGGGAAGGGATTCGGTTCTAAAGACCAACTAGAGTTACGGGGTAAACGAAATTAGGCAATTTTGATTGGAGGGTTTGGATGATAGATAAATGAATAGA
>CATIWQ010376532.1:0-25209 GCA_949673415.1 Euphorbia schlechtendalii
CCGGACCCGGACCCGTTTCCTGGACCCGGATCCGGGTCCAGATCCGACGGGTCTATAAAATTGAGATCCGGACCCTAAAAAACGGATCCGGATCCACGGATCCGGACCGGGTCTGGGATCCGTTGCCATCCCTATTACGAAGCACAAGACTCCGAAGGGAGCAGAAACCTGGAGCATAGTGATGAACTGAAGTAAGTTTTTCAATGTTTTGAGGGCCCTGTGCGAAATATAAATGACCCCTTTGATTTAAAAAATATTGCGTGAATTTGAAATTTGTTTTAATTTTTTTATTAAGTTAATAATTAAACTCATTTACACAGCCTGAATTCATAAAAAGAATTCATAGATTGAATACACATATAAACATAATAAAAATTTGGAACCCTTTTGGTCACGGGCTCTATGCCGTCGCAATCTTAGTCACGGGCTCTATGCCGTCGCAATCCTGACCTATGCTTTGTATGTAACACTTTTTTCCTTGCAGGTGCCTTGATAGAGCTGCGGTAGTTTCAGCATGTGAGGCAAAAAACATGGAACTAGCCAATCCATGGAGGCTTTGTACAGTGACAGGTGGAGGAACTGAAGATTTTGGTTGGCATGTTTCCAATCTGGGCCACCATAATAATCTTCTCCGCAGTGTATGCTCAAATGTCAACGATGTTTGTGGAACAAGGAATGCTGATGGAAAGAAACATCGGCTCTTTCTCTATCCCTCCCGCTTCCTTGTCAACATTTGAAGTGGTCAACGTTATATGCTGGGTGCCATTCTATGATAGGATGGTTGTTCGGATTGCAGGGAAGTTTACTCGAAAAGAAAGGGGCTTTTCAGAGTTGCAGCGAATGGGCATTGGCCTTTTCATTTCGGTTCTGGCAATGGCTGCTGCCGCAGTGGTTGAGATTTGGCACCTGCAGCTTGCTAAAGAGCTGGCATTGGAACTTTGCATTTTTTGGCTGGTTCCGCAATACATGCTAATCAGTGCGGCTGAGGTGTTTACTTTCATCGGAATGGTTGAGTTTTTCTATAATCAAGCGCCATGTGGGATGCAGAGTTTATGCAGCGCGCTGATGCTTCTTACGACATCGATGGGGAATTATTTGAGTTCGCTTATTCTTACAATCGTGATGTATTTCACGACTGTGGGTGGAAACCCAGGATGGATTTCGGACAACTTGAACGAGGGTCGTCTCGATTACTTCTTGTGGCTTTTAGCTGGACTCAGCGTTGTAAATATGCTTGTCTACATTGCTTGTGCTAAAAAGTACAAACAGAAGGTTGTCTTGTACAAACATTGATTACGTAATTGTTTTGTTTTATGATTTGCTTCAACTTTTATTTTTGTTTGTTTAATTCTCTTGTTATGTAAACTTTATAATCTATAAATATAAATGAAGAATTAGTCTAGAACGTGGTTCCACGCGCTAACTCTCTGACAAAAGTTGACTCCAAACGCTCCTCTTTGACGTGGGTTGATGGTTCCTGCAAGACAGAAATAATCGCTATGTGGGATTAGCTATGTGACCGGCGTAGCCTCTCCGATGCTTAAGTTAGATCGGATTTAAGTGAGGAGGTAGTGAGTTTTTGAGTGTTTAGAATACGTACCTTTGCGTGGTGACCCCAAGGATCCTTTTATAATTTTTGAAAGTACCCTATTGTGACTCAAGGTGTGAATCATTTAGAGTTCTACCTTGGTTGGATTCTTATCCTCTTGACAAGATAGAATTTGTCTCAGGCAAGAGTCCTCAATTGTGAAGACTTCTGAGGAAGAGAATCCTAGTTAGATTCTTATTCCTGAGGCGTCGGAGTCGGTTCAGGCGGACAAGCTGACTCATCTTGGTGACCACCTGGATCCCTTCTACTTACTGAGACAAGGGAAGACTTGGTCTTCTATCTTTGGGGAGGACTCAATTCGTCTAGTCAATCTTCGAGTGGCAGGGACGCACCTAGCCATATTTGAATATGTTACAAAAATTCCCCCCCCCCAAGTGTTGGGTGAAGCTTCTTTAGGAGCTTGATTCGTCCGTATCCGCCTGGCTTAGGCGGATTTCTTGTCACGTGCCTTGTCAGGAAGCTTCTAGGGCACACTTTACATTTTTCCTTTGAGCGCTTGTATTTTGAGCGCCAATCTGAAATGTGACTTTTTGGATTTCGAATGTGGGGTTGGAAATGAGACACGTGTCTGGAAGAGGAAGATGTCTCTTCAACTATCATCTCCTTCCCTATTTAAGGGCTTCGTCTTTCTCTCTCCAAACTTTTCACAAGTTTCAATCTTTCATTTCTCTCTAAATCTTCTAGCGATATTTCTTGCGGCTGCTTTTGCTTCTCTGCATCTTCTTCGGTCTTCGTTACTTCTTCTTTTCCAGCAAGTGAGTTCCCTTTTACATATTTGTTGTAACACTTTCTGCTTAATCTACCTTGGGCTTCATTTCGAAAACTATTCAAATTGTTCGACGTTTGTTCTTTGTTGAAAGATCCTTTGGCTTGGTGATTATCTATTGCTTTATTGTTTGTTGCTGTCATTTATCTGCAAAAATGTTGGTATGATTGTTCATCTTTTAGCTTGATTTCTGGGTAAATTTGTGTTCTTATTGTTCTTCCTTGTTTGCTAGCTTGATTTCTGGGTAAATTTGTGTTCTTATTGTTCTTCCTTGTTTGCTATAGTTCCTCACCTCTCTTCCTTAATCAGAATTGTTGATAGAATGCTAATGCATAAATAATCCTATTGTGGGAGTATTGTGCTTTGCCTATATCGCGTTCGTGTGATTTTCAGAAATGTGTTTATGCAAATGTTCCTGAAATGTTTTCACGCAAATTTCCCAGAAATACGCTCATATTTTCCCAGAAAATGTTCATCCGTGGAACTTTTCATCTTATGTTAGTTCTTAATAACAAGTAGGGGTAATTTGAATCTTGTTTGACTTTTCATCTGGCTGTTAGATTCAAAATACCAACATAGATAATTTGAATGTTGTTTGTGCCACCTTGAATTGACTTTAGATTCTTTAGGGTATTCTCTAACTGATTAGGGTTTTTATAGGTGACAATGACCGACTCGGCATCCACTACTGATAGCCAATTTAGTAGGGAGTTAGCAGAGATGAATACAAAGTACTTCATACCTTTGGACGTAGACTATACTGATTATATCTCACCCTCTAGGGCACCCATATCAATAGAAGCCATGTCCGAGTCGGATGGTGATCGAGTATCTCGCAGCAAATCTACCTCTAGTTCTCAGTCTTCTTCCATAGCGGCATGGGCTAAGTTAGACGAAGAGATGGGTCGGACTCTTACTACGTCGCCTCAACCAGCGATCGGAGTTTCCTCTCGAATGAATAGGATGAAGAGGGACTCTACTCGCCCGATGAGGCAGCATGTGGCCACTCGCCCCGCGACTTTGGCTAAGGGAAAGGGAAAGGTTAGGGAAATAATAAATAGGACGCCCCCGAGTTTATTTGATTGAGTCGATCTAAGACCGGGTGGATTTGGAGTTTGAGATGGATGTATTCCCCTGGCTTAAGGAGTGCGAGATTCTACTTCCCTCCAAGACCTAATGGATCACTCGTCCACCTAAAGGGTATTTTGGGATTTACATGGACCAAATTTGGTGTAGTTTTATTTACCCGCTACCCGAAGGCATTAGTGACATTTTGAGGGAATTTCGCCTTAGTCCGGCTCAATTTCATCCGAATTCTTAGATTGATCTAGTGGGCCACTATCTTATCAGCATGGGATTGGAGATGCAGTTCAACGCTGAGTTCTTTAGCCGGGTTGCTTCTTTGAGGAAGATTGTGATTGAAGATCTCTACCATTTTGCTCATCAAGGTGGCTTTTAATGATTCATGAATAAAGTGGATTTGGTAAAGCACTTCAAGCACTACTTAATCTTCATCAAGCAAGAAGATCGACATCCTTGGTTTTCCACCGAGTGGAACCTTTCGCTTGAGAAGGCTTATAATTTTACCGGCCCAAACTTTAGAGTAGATGCTTTTAGGGCCCTTAGGGAAGGGGTGTGGCCGTGTCAAAATATCAACTTGGCCATGGCTATGAACAATAGAATTATTGATGAGCTTGGCCAGTTGTGAGCATGGGATTTTGTACCAGCTCACGTGTTCAATGATGTTGGCTTTTCGAGATTTAATCCTTGAATCACAGAGTTTTCGATTATCTAGAGATTTTCAAATGGGAGTGCTCCTCGTCTCTAATTTTATTTTAAGGACTTAAATTATTAAGGACTTGGGAAATTAGACTTTAGTAAAAATTAATTAATTGAAAATATTTTAATTAAAAATATAAAAATAGAAAAATCAGGAATCGGATATCGGCATCGCCAGAAGTTGGCAAGGCAGCCTCGCCAGAGTTTCGGCGAGGGACCCCCCTCGCCGGAATTTTAAAAAGATCTCGCTTTTTTCGAGGAAAATTCCCCTATAAATATCCGGGGAATTTTCAGTGTTCAGGATCGACAATTTTTAGCAAAAAAATACAAAAACACTCTGGCTTTTTATAGCAATTTTTTTCGAATTAAAAACACATTTTAATTCAACTTTTTAACCAACACTAAAAAAATCTAAAGACGAACGAGTGGGAATCCCAAAGGTCAAACTGGTATTTCAAAAGTGGGTTCGCGCCGGAAGGGTAAATCTCTGAGTTCTTAATGTTGCTTTATCTCATGCTTTCAATGTTTTATTTTTATTCTACATGTTGACCTAGAATTTATCTTATTTCATTTTATCATGTAATTTTTATATTTCTTCTTCTTTTATGTTTATTTTAATTTGGCAATTGCTGATGATTCCTACTAGAATACCTCCATGAGGGGAAACAAATTATTCCCAGATAACAGTCCTCACATTTTTACCATGCGAGCATTTTCACTAATTAAAATGAGTAATCAATGTTCTAATAAAAATGAACCTTTTCATTTCTAAATAAGAATTTTCAATCGTCGATTTTTCAATTAGGCCACATGGGCCTTGCCAAAATCAGATCAAGTATATGTGCAAATGTTGTCTTATACCATGTGCTAACATTTGTGGATACACGTAGATTAGATTAGATGTATGATTAGGATTTTATTTTCCTTCGGGTATCGCAATTTCAATTATTTTTGGAAAATGTAATTAATAGATTAGGCAGGCGGTTGTATCCCCTAAGATTTTTTAATCTGAATCTTTACTTTTCCGCATTTATTTATTGCTTTAAGTATAGCTTTATTTACTTTCCGCATGATCATTTCCCATGCATTATAAACATGAAAATGACATAAGCACGAATAAGAACAATTAAGAAATACGGTTTTTTTTGTAGATGTAATATAATGTGATCCAATAGGAAGTAAGCAACTTATCCCAAACCCGAATCTCTGTATCTTAGTGGGCCGTCCCCCAGAAGCCTCACAGGAATTTAATTCCTGGAAGAGCTGATCCAAGTGGAAACTCTACAATAAGAGACATCGGATTCGGGTTTTGACCAATCTAAAATGTTTTCCATTTTCTCTTTCAAACCTTTCGAGTCCCCGACCCAGTACATTTTATTTTCACCAAAAACACCCTGGTGGATCGTGCCTATAATCAACGCGCTCTCGGCTCATATCGTCCGCTCACAGTGGCGACTCTGGTGGAAATTTTTTCTTAACCTTTTTTTAAAAGGGGTTTAGATTTTGGATAAGTGCCTAAAATTACTGATCATATTATTCTGTATTTTCTTAATTATGACATATTACTAATAACACACTGTAATAGAGGATACTAGCCCATAAGTTTAAGGTACCCTATTACCGCAAAGCTTTCTCTTGTACTAATCTGCCTCCCTGAGAAAAGATTGTACTTGAGCGAGTGGAGCACTTATTGCCATATCGCATGTACCTCCCTTGTTAGAACCCATTTGGGGAGAGGCTTGGAGTGTATTTTAGTGCAACGAGAACCTTCTACATCAACAACCCCTTTACAAACCTCATGTAAATAAGTCATAGGCATTTTTCCCTAGGGTGTTACCCAACAAACAATCATGCATTATTTTCTTACAGGTACGCTCCTTAGTATCCTCAACCAAACTTAGGATAGAGACTAGCCAAAAACCCTACGGGCGAGAGTTGTATGGTTGGAAGTTGAATTTGTGTGCTATGTGTTTACTACTTTCGATACATCATGCATCGTACAAATGTGCTATGCTAACCACAAATCTAAATGCAGACACTTGAATGCACACACTCACTATACTAACAATATAAAACAGACATGTCATCTTCCCATTACCATGACGCCAATTTGGTGTCGCCCATACTTAAGATTAGTTGAGACTTGAGATCGTGTCACCCTAGGACAACATGAAACCAATTAGAATCATGAAACATCATTTACCCTCTTTCAGCGTGACATCCATATGATGTCTGACTCTTAAGCCCATTTAAGGTAGACCTACCAATATCTTTGAGCGATGCCCACTTGGTGTCAGATTTATAGCCCTCATGGGGCGATTATACACACCAAAAGCCTAAACGAGGTAAATACCTACCCAAATCATTTTTTCCCATGTCATGAGATATCCCGGATGATATCTAAACCTAAGCCCAAACGGGGTGACATTACCCCACCTTACCAATATTCGAGGAGTCCACTCACTCGAACTATCCGCCCACAAAGGCAATAATTCATGCATCATCGCATACCCTTCTTATAATGATGTCCACACTGGCATCCAAGACTCTTCCCTAATTGGGTAAAAGAACCAAAACATCTATTTAATGGCTATAAACTGTAGTTATTTTCAAGCATTTTTTAACTTCACATAATTTCATTAGGGTACGCCACACTGCTTACCCGAAATTAATGGAACATTGTCATTTCATGAGATTTAGTCAAAGTACAAAATCTCAAATTATTGACCTATTACCACACAGATAATTTGGTCACTTCATCACATCATTCCTGTCGCACTGCCCCACTAGCAATGTGTGGAACTCGAACCCACCCTTAAGGGCTGGACTTTCATTCACTCATTTTTATCACCTTATCTAATAACTAATGCCTTTTGTTTGATTAACAAACATAATTTTTATCTCACATCATGACACATTAACTCTTTGTGTATGCAGCCATAATATTAGCACTTCATACATCATGACCTAATATGCATAACCTGATTATCTTCTTGTGTACCTCAGCTAGGAAAAAGCCTGTCTGCCAGAAAGTTTGGAACAGGTCTTCTCATCGCTTACTCCGCATTTCTCCAATCGTGACCACTATAGAGGGGGTTCCGTACCTAAACTCCAACGAAGACTCAGGTTTGGAATCAGGAGAGTGCACTCCATTTGGTTTTGTTCAGACTGGTAGTATGGCCAACCTGCAAGAAGAGAACTTAGGGGAGGAACAGACTCTTGTGGCGGGATAAAATCCGCAAATCAACCAATCATCGGTGAGCACCAAGATTGCAATTACTATGATTGCCTTCGCAAATAGTGACCAATTTACGTCACTCATCAGTTGTTACACCAGAACCGGGTAGCTCGAAGAGAGGGCCAATGATGTGGTGCCCGATTCGAATGTCGATGGTATAGTTTTACTTAGAGTGCCATTTTCTTCTGCTACAATATTCCCAGTCCACAACACTATCGCTCCCACTTATTACCAATTCGGGGCTTGCAAAGGCTTGCCTTACTAAAGGCTCGCGGGTTAGCCTGCGTGTCATTGTAACTTGCGCGGCTAACCCGCTAAGGTGGGATGGGATATTTCCATCCCACCTAGTGTTAGAGGGGGAGTCTAACACTCCCCCTTTTCACTATATATAGGCCTCCCCTCTCATTATTCTCAATACACACATCTAAACTTCAGCTTAGCTTTTCTCAATGAGTTCGACATCTCTCTCTTCGTTTGTTATACGAGATCCACCATGAGTTTCTCCAAACAAACAAAGAATTCTTTTGAAGGCTCTTTATAAAGTGAGCCTTCTTAGTGTGAGTGGACCATGTTTGACCCGCGCGATCACCACGAGGTGTCAGCCCCGTGAGATGGGTTAATTCCAAAAAGCGAGTTGGAAAGAATTTCTTGAAAGAAATCCAAGCTTTAAAAGACTCGAGACCTAAATCTATAGTCTATGTTACAGAGTCACCACCCGGACAAGCTCTTCTGGGAAAATTTGGTACCTCTTAGATTCATTTGTGTAGTCCATACCATAGAACAAAGATTTGGATTCGGATTAGTTACTTACTTCGTCATCATTTGAGTTAAATTAGGCTTTAATGGGAACCACATTTATAATATTCGAACTAAACTAGATGTTTTCGGTTTATGTTATAATTATCGCACATGCATAAAGAGGTAAGTAAACTGCGGAAAAGTAAACACATAGGAAATTTAAATGCGCCTAATCTACGGGGTGATTAATTACATCATTGGGATAAGGGGATTACAAACTGCCTAAATACATCGGAATCTAAGGGATACAATCACCTAAAATACATCGATATCTAATAAATATTACATTTGATTTCTAAATAAAAAGCAATACCCATAGGAAATTAAATCCTAACATACGTCTATCCTAAACTACCTGCATCCATAGAGGTTAGCACAAATACATCACATCACAAGTAGTTGCAAATATGTTCGTTTTGATTTCTTTGCAAGACCTGGGCGGTCTAATTTAAAACATTGATGAGTTAAGAATTTCTTTTCCGTAAAAAGGGTTCATTTTATACTCATAAGTTATTTAATCATTGTTTAGTGAAAATGCCACATATGAATGTTTGTCGGGTCAGTTATCAGGGAACTTCGGTTCCCTTCGTCGGGGTTTCCTAACACACTTCATAATAATATTGATGGAAAATAAATCTAAGTTCGAAAACATAAATGATGGCGTTATTAAGATCGTTCCGAAGAGGAAACAGTTAAAGTCGATAAAATAATATCCCGGCGAAGGGAAACTGACTTTAACCATCCAAACTCCCTTCGGAACGATCTCAAGTTCGTAAAATCTTCACACATACGTATTATGTTACTTAAAAAACTTAGTTTTCAAGCTTGAATAGTCACCACTGACCCTCTTGAACATAAATCAAAATCTGGAAATTTTACGGATATTCTGCCTGTATTTTGCCTGGAAACTGATTTCGTTAACAGCATCACTGATGTCGTTAATACCATCAGTGATGTCGTTAACGGTATTGAGATGCCATTACTGTTAACGGCATCACAGAGAAAAAATACTTGTAGTTTTCAGTTGTTTGACTATTAAGCACAAAGCACAAACATATGATGCACACAAGTGAGACACGACTCTAGGAACTCAGAGGCTTACCCCATTACAGTGAATCCACCTCGCTCGGTCCATGGAAATCTTCAGAAAGTAATCCTTGTTTCTTTGGTTTGATTTGTGATTTGTCAGAAAATGAAGAGTAAATGTTACTCTTTGAGGGGAAATAGAATTCTCTGAATGTGAGTCTCGATAATATGAAGCAAGGAAGTGAAAATCCTTCTTCTCTCAAGTCTAGACTTCAAGAAAACTTAAAAATTAGAAAATTGATCGGAAATAGACTAAATGACCAAAACACCTCAAATGAGTAAAGGCACTTGTTGATATACTTAAACTAAGTTCTATTGAGTTAGAACTCAAAATAGGTGATTCAAAGGAACTCTAAACCTTAAAGTTTGCTTAAATCCTATCAACACTAACTTTCCATAAATGTGAACTAAACCTCATGCTTGCCTAAAAACCTAAAATATCCCAAGTTCATGCCCTATTCATGAACTTAATCACTCAAGTTGAGAAACTACAACCCAATATAAGCTACAAGATGTTAACTTAGTCACCAAAGTGTTTAGCTAACTCAAGAACACCCAAGACACTTCAAATTCTTGCATAACTTTTAAACTCCTTTTCTTGCTGATCTTATGCATGAAAAATGAGCTCCTTAGTTCTATAACTCAGCTCCCAACTTAAAGATCCCCCTTCAATCCAAAGTCAACTCTCTCTAACTTAGGCCATTCCTTACCTTTTTGCTTTTTCAACTTTTTCTCAATCCAAATGCAAATGTTGGATTGACAAGTCCTAGGTAAGGTGAGGCAGGTGACATTTCAGAGGAAAAATCTGAGCATGTGGGTAAATATTTGCTTTTTTGGTTGAAAACTGTAGAAAGTGTAATTTTGGTTCTGGTGCACACTCGATAACGTTAATGATATTAGTGATGTTGTTAACGACTTCAGCTAATGTCGTTAACGACATCAGTTATATCGTTAACGATATGGCAGCGACATTGCCATGTCGTTAATGACATGGTATGTCCATGCTGGGCTTTTTCTTAATTAATTGGGCTTTCTAAGGAAGAGGAGGCCTGAAGAAACAAGGCGGATGATTTCTAGACGATTCTAAGACCCTGCAAAATGTGAAAAAAGATAATAAAGGAAAAATTACAGCTTCATCATCGAACTCGCTAGTCAGAAGTGAAATCCCATACTCATAAGCTGCAACTCGTGGGATCACTACTGATATGAGATCAGTATGGTCTCACGATTGAAAGAGCAGCGGGGTTTAGAGATAATACCTACCCGGTCGCGGTTGGAACTCCTCGGGATGATGGCTGGAATCTTTCATCTTGGTGCGGCGTTTTGGGGGATCGATCTCTCAGTTTTCCCTGTGAATTGCCTGTTTCATAATGATTACCCCTCGAAGGTTGACCTTTGACTTGTAGGAACAGTTGGGGGAGAGAACGTTGGCCACATGCTTTTGTTCCTTTTATTGAGGATCCCGAGCGCAAGCTGTCGAAAGCCTTGACCATAAACAGTCAGGAAAAGATGTGAACTGTAGAAAGTTCACTAACTGTAAAAAGTCAAAAGATGGCGAACAGTAAGGAGTTTGTTTGACCGTAAAAATTCAAAAAATAAGCGAACTATAGAAAGTTAGTTTGACTGTAAAAAGTTAGAAAATAGGCGAATTGTAGAAAGTCCGCTTGACTGTAAAAAGTCAAAAAATAGGTGAACTATAGAAAGTTCGTTGATTGTAAAAAGTCAGGACATTTCAAACTGTAGGGAGTTCGTTGACTGTAAAAAGTCTGAAAATTTTGAACTGTAGAAAGTTCGTTGATTGTAAAAAGTCTGAAAATTTTGAACTGTAGAAAGTATGTTGATTGTAAAAAGTTAGGAAATTTCGAATTGTAGAAAGTTCGTCAACTGTAAAAAGTCAGAAAATTTTGAACTGTAGAAAGTTTATTGATTGTAAAGAGTCAGGAAATTTTGAACTGTAAAAAGTTCGTTGATTGTAAAAAGTCAGGAAATTTTGAACTGTAGAAAGTTCGTTGATTGTAAAAAGTAGGGAAATTTCGAACTGTAGGAAGTTCGTTCACTGTGAAAGTTAGAAAATTTCGAACTATTCAAAGTTCGTTGATTGTAAAAAGTCAGGAAGTTTCGAACTGTAGAAAGTTTGTTGATTGTAAAAAGTCAGGAAATTTTGAACTGTAGAGAGTTCGTTGACTGTAAAAAGTTGGAAAATTTTGAATTGTAAAAAGTTCGTTGACTGTAAAAAGTCACAAAATTTTGAACTCTAGAAAGTTCGTTGACTGTAAAAAGTCAGGAAATTTCGAACTGTAGAGAGTTTTTTTATTGTAAAAAGTCAAAAAATTTTGAATTCTAGAGAGTTCGTGGACTGTAAATAGTTGAAAAATTTTGAACTGTAGAAAGTTCGTTGACTATAAAAAGTCAGAAAATAGGCGAATTGTAGAAAGTCCACTTGACTGTAAAAAGTCAGAAAATAGGTGAACTATAGAAAGTTCGATGACTGTAAAAAGTCAGGACATTTCAAACTGTAGAGAGTTCGTTGACTGTAAAAAGTCTGGAAATTTCAAACTATAGAAAGTTCGTTGACTGTAAAAAGTCTGAAAATTTTGAACTGTAGAAAGTATGTTGATTGTAAAAAGTCAGGAAATTTCGAACTGTAGAGAGTTCGTTAATTGTAAATAGTCAAAAAATTTTGAATTGTAGAAAGTTCGTTGACTGTAAAAAGTCAAGAAATTTCTAACTGTAGAAAGTTCATTGACTGTAAAAAGTCAGGAAATTTTGAACTGTAGAGAGTTCGTTAACTGTAAAAAGTCAGAAAATTGTGAAAATACACGCTTTGGATGCGTGTTTTAATTCTTTGATTGAGATTGCTAAAAGCAAAACTTTTTGCCCCCTCAATCAAGAATTAAAATATGAATGCGTATTAATCACCTCAGGTCACGCGACCGAGTTTTAGAACCCTTATGAGAGGCTTCGGAAGTCAGTTGAATGTGTTTGGTGATTTTTACAAGGTTAAAATAACTTATAAATGGATTTTAAAGGGGTTAGCATGAGTTTGGGCTAAAAGAGAAAAGAAAGGGGCTGGGCCAAGCCAATGTCATTAACGAAAACACGCCCTCCAAGCTTCAAAATAAAACCTAAATTTCCTCCTCCACTTTCACTTTACCGAAAAATAGCCCCCTAACCTCCAAAATTGAATTTTCTTCTCTAAATCACTATCCAAGATATTGTGTAAAAGCAAGAATCGCCCACCTAACGACATCCCGAACTTTAAGCAATGTTAGGTGGTGGAGGCGTTTTGCTTCGAGAAAGGGGACGAGTTCGTTGGCCTTTCCCTCTATTCTCCTATCACCACTATACACCCGAGGCTCGGGGATCATACTTTAGTGGCCTAGGCAACCCGAAATTCCCTCAATTTCAAGTCAATTCTCGAATTTAGATTGAACCCTAGGTTTTAGATTTGATGAAAATAGTATGTTTTACATGAAATTGATGCATGATTAGGCTTTATATGTTGTTTATTGATAGTTTAGGATGATTTGGAACCCGATATGGGGGATTTAACTTGCAAAATTTGGATTTTTATGGGTTGAAATCATGGCAGAGGATGTTTCTGCCTCTGCAATTGTAATGTCGTTAATGACATTATGCAATGTCATTAACGACGTTACGTAATGTCGTTAACGACATTGCGTAATCGCGATGTTGTTAACTGCATTTCCAATACCGTTAACGGCAATGCACAGGCAGAGGTAGAAACAGTTTCTGCCTCACCGAAAACCAATTCCGCCCCTGATTTCAACCTAGTTTATAGTTTCTGATAGCACGTATACCTAAAAAAATGCTTGCTTATGATGAAAAGGATATGGATCTTCGAGTTGGCTTTGGATTTATTCTTGTGTCCCGTATATTTCTTTTTGCAGCCATAGACCTATACCAACTTTGCCGGTATAGGGGCCATCGGGCTGTGGTGAAACTGCACAACTAGAGACCTGAAGCTTTTTAACACTATCGATGCCACTGGGTTTAGCAAACTCGTACAGATTTTTCCAGCGCATATGCCTCATCTATCTCATCTGGCCTACACTGCACTGGTCAAGCTTTGGTTGGAGACCACCTACATTTTCCACCTACCTGTGGGAGAGCTGACCATCACTCCTTCATATGTGGTGGCGATGACTGGCCTCACCTGGCACACGGGGGCCATCCATTTTGACATCTTCATGGATCAGTTCTCCACCTCTCTCCAGGTGATCAACTAGGTGAGCGAGCTATTTAGCGTGGCCCCACGGGCGGGCAAGCTCTCCTACAAATAGTTGTGCCACCACTAGGCCTGATGGATGTGGTACCGGCGGGTCAGTAAGCTCAGTGCGTCCACTCCTTTGTGATTAGCCTACTGAAGATTTTCTTCTTCCCCGTCACCTCCAGCAAGATCAACTACGGGTTGATCTCAGCGGTGGAGGACCTGGCATTGATTTCAGTCCAAAACTGGCTATGAAACATCTTGGGCCAGCTATATTATAGCTTAGACTGCACGGCGAGGGCTCACGAAAAGGCCCTCAAGCTAAGTCACATCGTCCTTCAGGTAATTGATTCAGTCTTTTGGATTTGTACATATTTTTTTTGCTGTTTCCACTAGTTTATTTGACTTTGTTTTCTCTGTAGGTTTGGGCCTTTTCATACTAGATTCTTCCTCATCTGATCTTCAAGACCGAGGTAGTTCAGGATGAGCCTTTCCTGGCCGTCTGGTGCCATCCACTCAGGGGATTCTGCAAATGGTGGACGGGATACCGAGAGTGCTTCCATGGCCTCACAATCGAGCAGGTATTTAAACACTTCCCTGAGTCTTTTCGTTATTTCCTTGCTTTGATTATCTCATTATGAACACGTGCTTTCTTTTTGTGATTACACATCAACTTGGACCCCTGGACCACGGTGTCGAACTAGGCGACGGTGGTGTCTATGTAGACCGCTGCTGATGACCACCGATTGGTCCTGGAGTCCCCCTCTCTCTCAAGTGGTACTTCGTGGAGAGAGTCTGGTCTTGGCGAACTTTAAGCATCACGGAGAGGCCCGTGCCTCCTCATCCTCCTACCGGTGTATTTTGGCTGAACTTGATGATCACGTTTATGGTGGATTGGGCTATGTTCTTCGATGGGAACAGCTCAATGACTCCTTCTATCAGTTGTTCCTACCTAACGCATTTGGATCCATTGATTCCCCCCTATCCTCGCACTACTCCCGATGATTTAGAGGATTGGCATCGCTAGAAGGTGATAGAGATGATGGGCATAACCTTCTCAGAAGGTGAGTAGGAGAAGGTAGAAGTCGGAGGAGGTGGCGGAGATGATGATCCCGATGACAGTCCTAGCTACGGAGGTGGTACTGGCAGCAGAGGTTATGGTGGAGGAGCAGGTAGCAGTGGGCAAGGCGGTAGAGGCAACGACAGGGGTGGAGGTAGCGGTGGTCACGGTGTCAAAGGCGGTGGTAGTGGAGGCATTGGCGGTGGTGGTGCGAACTCTTCGAGGGTACGAGTCCACATAACTTGATTTCTTTTAATTTTCTTTATTGTAATTACCATATACTGACTGCTCTTTCAACAAGCTGGCATGGGGAAGCAGGCCCGAGCTCATCGATCTGACTCGCAGGATCGGATGTATCACATCCCCAGCTTCATGGAGGGTCACTCCACCACCCATCTTGAAACCACCTTCTCCTTGATGGTGAGGGTTGGGGAGCGACAGGTACACACGTTGCCCCAGAACCCGTATATAGTGACTTTTACCCCAGAGGACACCACTCATGTAAGACTTTCTCCTTACTTCCTTTTTAATTCAGTTAGTTCCTTTCCTTGACTTTTGGTTTATTTTGTCAGGTTCCCTGGGCTGATGCGGAGAACTACATCCGCCACTATCTATCCGCTCGCGATATGATCATTATGCAGAATGGAGCAGCCGAGGTAATCCTATTCAACTTTCCAAGAAGAAAAACATATATATTTATGGATGCATGTTGATGTATATGTTTGTTCGTCATATGTTGACTTTTTCATGAATGTTTATGTTATGATACATGCTTCTGGTTGTAGGCCTTGATTTCCATGGAGCACCAGAACTATCTAAGGTCACAGGATCAGGTGAGGACTCAAGATTTGAGGATCATGAATCTGGAGAGGCATCTGGCCTAGTCCTAGAGGTTTGCGCTCTAAGTGGTGTCGGGCGGGAGCTTGTTGAGGATGCATCGGGGCTCTTCTTCTTGCCCGAGCATGCACTGCAATATATCAAGAAGTCGGGATGTGGAAGCGGACAGCCGCATCGCCAAGACTACGGAGGATGAGGATGAGGGGGATTATTCCTCTGTTTAGACTTTTTCGTTTTTACTTTGCAGTTGATTTATTTGTAGGGATAAAATTTTACTATGGTTTTTTAGCGCTGTTGACCTTTTCATACAATTTTTGAATTTTCTGAATGCTTTTGTTGAATGTCACCTTGATTGGGCTATTTTGATGATGACATAGCGATTTTATTTCTTAGCGATATTTCTCGCAATCTGAAATTGCCCTATAAACTGACTTTTAGCCGAAACTATGCTTCCAACTGACCATTATAGCTGTAATATCGTTAACCATATGGGAAAATTCAGTCCGCTAATAGCTATAGGCAAACTGCCAGAGAAGCAATATCGTTAACAACATCACGATATCATTAACGACATCAAGATATCGTTAACGACATCATGATATCGTTAATGACATCATGATTTTGTTAACGACATCACGATATCGTTAATAATATTGCAAAACCGTTAACGATATTGTGCAAAACCGTTAACGATATTATGCAATATCGTTCAAGACATTGCACAGAATTCCATCTTCTGCTTTCCTTTTTTATTCTTTTTCCAATGACATCCCACAACCAACGACTCCGGGCTTTCCTACGCATATTGAAGAATCCCGATAGGAAGAAACTCAAGAGATTCGGCTTATGGGGGCTCTGATATCTAGCTTTTTGCCCCGTGAACACGGCCTTGGTTAGGGCTGCCATTTCATTTTAGGATCCGTCCGCTCATGTCTTTCAGTTTTCTCACCAAGAGATGTGCCCAATGATCAAGGAGTATCAGGCCATCCTTGGGATCCCATGCCCTCAGGCTTTTCCTTTAGTGGTCCCGTCCTACCGCTTTAGTGACGAAGCTTCCCTCCGGGGTTTGTGGTATTTGGACTCCGCGTCCCCCTTTCTCGCTCATTCGCCATCTACTAGATGATTTCGGGTTGACGCCGTGCTCGAGTGGTACATGAGGACCCCTAGAGCTCACCTTGCTTGGCCATACATCGTGGCCCTCCCTCTGATGTCAGAGTTTATTTGCGGTGTTGACCTTGTTACCCCTTTCTTGCTAATATCTGTTATTGATCCACTCTCTCGGGGGAATTCTCCATCTGCCTTAGCGCTGGCAGGGAACCTTATTAGCATGGATACCGCTATCTCCCTCCCCGGTCTGATTGACGATCGCTTCATGCTTCTCGAGGTAAGTCCATAATAACCATTTATTTACTTCCCTCATTTCTCATCTTTGAAGTAGGGTTTTCTTCAGGTTTGGCTATTGGAGAAATTTTCCCTAATTGGTGATCTACGGGGGAACCCTTCTAATTATTCACCCATTACTTATAACAAGCAGGGGCTGACTACTAAGGGGCATTCCTAGACGACTAAGCATGAATGGGTCCAGATTTTTAATCGACTTTCTGATGATAGGATCTGCTGGCTATGCCCTTGGTGGGCGATCACTCATGTTGCAGTCCTGATGCATGAAGACGGGATCCTACTGATGGGCCTATATCATTCCACATTCTACTCGCCTAGCCACATATTAAGCAGTATGGCGTCAGAGGATACCTTGTAGTATATGCTCTTCTCGAGTTTCTAAGTGGCATCATGCTTGGCCGGATAGCTTGCCAGTCTTATGAATTCATCATACCCAGTTCGCTCGTCTAGATTATGGAGCGGCCGAGACTACGGAGATGGACAGATTTTATCACGGATGGCTTGCAGCGATCAGGTCCTTGACAAACCCTAAGCGACATGCATGGGTGATTCATGAGTGGTCGAGGGAGGAAAACAGTCTAAGCCCTTACGGTCGTAGGTAGAGCCAGCTCGATGACTCTAGAATGATGCTAATTTTAATATAAAAAAGAACGAAAATTAATCGACTTTTGCTTAGAATATACCAATGTGGTATGATTCTATCGGATTTATTTATCTTTTCTTTTCCTAAGTACAAACTACGGAACTAATCGTATTGTGGAATGTTTGTTGTTTACTTGTGACATTTCGACCATTGGCATTCATACATTTCCATAACCATAAGCATAATAGACATTTTCAGCAAGAAATGATATCTTTATTAATGAAATATATCAAAGTACAAATGTTTCAAGCAATCTGACTCCTGTCATTAGCTAGCCCTCTCAGGTTTTCTAACTAATGAATTTATTCCTCACTCATTATCCTAAGTTTTGCTAGAATCGCCCATTCGGGTTTTTAATTCAGCGGACTATCTTATTTTGTGAAAAAAATATGGCCCTAATTTTTGCTCAACCAATGGAGTGTTAGCTGATGAGCTTATTTACATATGTATATTTTGTTTTGTACTACTTTTCTGGATTTATTTCTTTTCCTAAACGTGGTAGCTCTTAAGCCAGTCTTGATTGATGGGGTTGATGAATTCGTTGCCATCCATATCCATGATCTTGACTGCCCCTTTACTTAGTATTTTCTTGACTATAAATGGACCTTCCCAATTGGGTCTAAACTTCCCTCTGACATCTACATTTGAAGGTCTCAGCTGCTTCAGCACCAAGGCTCCTACTTTCAGCTGTTTCCTTTGGTGCTTGACTTTGTTATTGTATGCCCTTGCCATTATTCGCCACTTTTCTACTGATAATATAAAAGTTCTAAATATGAATAGGTGTTGTCAGTACCGCTTATCAAATAGAAAAATGATGATAACTACAAGTATACAATTGTGCTGTAGTTTTAAAAGATATCGATCCCACATGGAAGGAATTCGATTCTAAGGATCAACTAAAGTTACGGAACAAAAGAAAATAAAATAAGTTGAAGGTTTTGAATGGTAGACTGATGAATGGACAGATGCATGAATAGATTAAAGAAGATACATACATACATACATACATACATACATACATACATGCATGCATGCATGCATGCATGCATACATACAAAGATACATACATACATACATACATACATACATACATACATACATACATACATACATACATATAAATATTCCCTAAGAACAAGTATAGTGGAGTAAAATATGAGAAATAATCTAGAATGTTTTATGCACTAGATAACTTCAACAAACTCGGTTCTAAACACCCAAATATCCTATAATTCACAACAGAGCAACACATGAAATGACTTTTCTAAATCTAGGGTAAACGAATTATGACACTTATAAAAACCTGGATAACAATAATACTATGCTTAGTACGGGGTCACTCTCACATAGCCATATTTAGCAAGTTACCACTCCAAAAATGTTGGCTCACTAAATAGCGTTATAATCACAGATCTAGTGATTATACACAATCTTGTTAACCCCGAAACTACTCTTAGAGTTAACTTGAAAGCATATAACTTCATTAATATAGGTGACGCATGATGAAATACTCGTTATGACACATGGACATATCATAAACTTCGAATTAGAAAGTATAAGTAGAAAATAAAGTAAAGTTGTAAGGTATGCAAGTGAAAGCTAAAGTTGATCAAACCGTATCCACTCGTTAATGGGAGTCATCAATTCCAGCAATTCCTGCGTCTACTTTTAATTCGGTCTCGACTCATACAGAACCTCCGTTAGGATGTTATTCCTTATGAATATTGAACAAATGAATGTTGAAGAACAAAAACTTTTATTGATAAGTGCTTTGCAATTACACTCATACAACAATCACTTGAATTTGTAGAGAAATCTAGTGATTGAAACAAGAATAGAATCACTTATACATTTTTCTCTCTAACACTTTGAACTTAGCAAAATCTATATAACTTTCACTCTCTATTTATCATGTATCATGCCATACATATCTTACATCATCTGCTGCTTTCGACCACACAAAATGGTTTATTTGAACCTCTATTTATAGAGTGTGAAAGGTTGCGTTTATCCAAATGAATAGTCATGTCCATTGGTGAAGAGTTGCATCATCTTCAATGTGATTAGATGCAAGATTTCATCCTTATCCTTAATGGATAGGCACCTTTTCATGGTTGCATTGTCTATAAAAGGTGTCTCTTCGCCTCACAGTTGATGGTGGTTGATGGCGGTTATCGTTCTTATTCGGAGGTTGGAAGTTGAGAAGAGTTGATCATACCCATAACGATTCGTGAGCGTGACATACATGTCGTGATTGTGAATGTAAGTTGGTAACTAACTATTTGTGAAGAATGATAAGTCGCAATCACGATAGATAGTCTCAAGCGTGTTTTGGACAATCGCGAGTAGGAATCGCGATCGTGACATGGTTGTGACTTATGCTTTTCTTCATGATTCTTCTTTGCAACTTTACCGATCTTTGACAACTTCGATCCTAAGCTAATTCCTTGCATTCCACACATCTTTTTTTTGCACCTTTTTCAATCTTTTTGCTTAGAATTCCATCTTTGATCATTTCACTCCCAAGATTCACCTAGTTTCTGCACTTGCATAAAAAACAACTACATACCACGTGCAATCTTTTATATGAAGTATAAAATGACTCTAAACCACATCGTTTTATGAGTAAAAATATCAAGATAAGTGTAATTAACACTTATCACACCCCCACACATAACTTTTGCCTTATCCTCAAGGTAAACATAACAGAAGTGTATAAAATAGTAATTCAAGTTCGTACCTCATTTGGCGAAAGACAACTGTAATGAGTACTACATTCCCATGTTGCATAAGGTTCAAGTAAAGTATTTGAAATTTCCCACAAATTAGTAATGTGCAATTTATATAGTCCATTTGCATTCTTTGCTCTTAATGGAGGGCCAACCGAATTGCGTCTTCATATAAGCTTTATATGCTCGCTCGAATATTTCCTTCTCTCAAGTATAGTATAAAGTATAAAGGACAAAGGGAGCACACTTTGAAAAGATTGATCTCAAGGCATTTTTAGGTAACATAGGATGCTAAACATTCTTATTGATTGCATTTTATACTCCATACCACTCTCCCCTTTTTTTGGTGGTTGCATTTTATGCTCCATACCACTTTCTCTCATTTTTAAGCATATGTTTTTGAAGTACAGATTTGTACTTTGCACCATTTTTCATGCTATGCTACTTTTTCTTTTTTCACTTATTGAATGGTTGCAGTTTCTACTCCGTACCATTCCTCACCTTTTGCATAACTCATTGGTTATCCTCTCTTTCTTTTGATTTTTTTCTCTCAATACCCTCATCCTTTATTGATCACTTTCAAAGTATTACGGCTATAGTTTCCCTACACTTTAGACACACTCGATACTTATAAGACGTATTTGAGAATAGCATATAAAACTTAGATTAAGAACACTACTAGATATTACACCACTCAAAACTTATCGGTAGCATTAAACTAAAACTATATAACTTATGCTAATTCATGTTGCAGTGAAATATATATCGAAACTTACTTGGAATGTTGCTATTGAGTGTTACTCACCACTCATCCTTGCCAAATGCTAAATGTTGTGCCAATCTACTAAAGCGCTCACACTCTCAATGTGCGCTCATACTCGAAACAAAAATTTTTGTTCGAAATTTGCACCAACATTGAACTTGTAATACCTAACACTCACAATAACCTTGGAACATATGTTAGTATAGTATAGGTATAGATAAGGTATAAACAACACAAAATCAAGAAAATTTTCAATTCTTCAATTTTTTAATTTTAAATAAATCTAATTGACACATATATAATTGCCCATTCTCCTACAATTTGATCTCTAGAACGCACTTGCCTTCCCCGGCAACGGCGCCAAAAACTTGTTCGCCACTTTTCTACTGATAATATTCTAAATATGAACAGGTTTTGTCAGTACTGCTTATCAAATAGAAAAATGATGATAACTGCAAGTATATAGTTGCGATGTAGTTTTAAAAGATATCGATCCCACAGGGAAGGAATTCGGTTTTAAGGATCAACTAGAGTTACGGAACAAAAGAAAATAAAATAAGTTGAAGGTTTTGAATGGTAGACTAATGAATGGACCGATGCATGAATAGAATAAAGAAGATGAGAAGCGCATATATATATTCCCTAGGAACAAGTATAATGGAGTAAAATATGCAAAATAATCAAGAATGTTTTATGCACTAGATAACTTCAACAAACTCGGTTCTAGATCCCAAATATCATATAATTCACCGCAGAGCAACACATGAAATGATTTTTCTAAATCTAGGGTAAACGAATTATGACACTTATAAAAACCTAGACAACAACAATATTATGCTTAGTACAGTTGCTCTCACATAGCCATATTTAGCAAGTTACCACTCCAAAAATGTTGGCTCACTAAACAGCATTATAATCACAGATCCAGTGATTATACACAATTTTGTTAACCCTGAAACTACTCTTAAAGTCAACTTGAAAGTATATAACTCATTAACATCGGTGAAGCAAGATGAAATAATCGTTATGACAAATAGACATATCATAAACTTTGAATTAGAAAGTATAAGTAGAAAACAAAGTAAAGTTGTAAGGTATGCAAGTTAAAGCTAAAGTTGATCAAACCGTATCCACTCTTTAATGGGAGCCATCAATTACCGTAATTCCTGCGTCTACTTTGAATTCGGTCTCGACTTGTACAGAACCTCTGTTAGAATGCTATTCCTTGTTAATATTGAACAAATGAATGTTGAAGAATAGAAACTTTTATTGATAAGTGCTTTGTAATTACACTCATATAACAATCGCTCGAATTTGTAGAGAAATCTAGTGATTGAAATAAGAATCGAATCACTTATATATTTTTCTCTGTAACACTTTGAACTTAGCAAAATCCATATAACTTTAACTCTCTATTTATCATGTATCATGCTATACATATCTTACACCATCTGCTACTTTCCACCGCATGAAATGGTTGATTTGAACCTCTATTTATAGAGTGTGAAAGGTTACGTTTATCCAAACGAATAGTCATGTCCATTGGTGAAGGATTGCTTCATCTTCAATGTGATTAGATGCAAGATTTCATCCTTATCTTCAATGGATAGGAACCTTTTCATGGTTGCATTATCTCTAAAAGGTGTCTCTTCGCCTGACAGTTGATGGTGGTTAATGACGGTTGATCATTCTTATCCGGCTGTTGGAAGTTGAGAAGAGTTTATCAAACCCATCACGATTCACGAGCATGACATACATGTCGCAATCGTGAATGTAAGTTGGTAACTAACTGTTTGTGAAGAATGATAAGTCACGATCGTGATAGATAGTCACGAGCATGATTTAGCCAATCGCGAGTAGGAATCACGATCGTGACATGGTTGTGACTTATGCTTTGCTTCATGATTCTTCTTTGCAACTTTACCAATCTTTGACAACTTCGATCCTAAGCCAATTCCTTGCATTCCATGCATCTTTTTGCACCTTTTTCACTCTTTTTGCATCAAATTCAATCTTTGATCATTTCACTCCCAAGATTCACTTAGTTTCTGCACTTACATAAAAAAAACAACTATATACCACGTAAAATCTTTTATATGAAGTATAAAATGACTCTAAACCGCATAATTTTATGAGTAAAAATATCAAGATAATAAGTGTAATTATACACTTATCATCCATCCATTGCTGATACATCTAGAGGTGATCTAGGGCTTTGAGGCGATGCTCATCAATCATGTTAAGTTGTTCAAACCTAGCTCTGGCCCATTCTAACTCCCTCGACTTGGCTTCATGGGCTATCCTTAAAGATCCTACTTCTATCTCCACTGCATGACCTCCTCCATTCTATATACTAGTGAGAACAAAGTCTGATTTGTGGGGGTCTGAATGCTCGTTTTGTAGCCCCAGACTGCGAAAGGTAGCTTATCTGCCCAATCTTGATAAGTGGTCCCCATCTTATTCAGGATCTTCTTTATGGATTTGTTAGCCACCTCCACTGCCCCATTAGCTTGTGGTCTGTATGGTGAAGAGCGATGATGCTCAATACTGTATTTCTCAATAAGCTTTGTCGTTGCCCCTTAGAATTGATCTCCATTATCTGAGAAAATGTGATGAGGAATCCCATAACGGGTGAAGATGTGCTTCTCTATGATTGGTCATTTTCTTGGCAGTGATATTGGAGTAAGATTCAGCTTCCACCCACTTGGAGAAATAGTAGACAGCACTACGATAAATCTATGGCCATTGCTAGAGGAAGGGAGAATCTCTCGGATTATGTTGATCCCCCACGCCGAAAATAGCTAAGGAGTAGAGAAATTATGAAGATTTGGGGGAGGCAGGTGGCTAAGGTCCCCATAGATTTGACACTCATGACATTTCTTTACTTCTACCACACAGTCTGCGACCATGGTAGTCCAATAATACCCTTGACGCTGAATCTTCTTGGCCAGAGCTAACCCGTTCCTGTGTGGCCCATAGTCACCCATGTGCAGATGTCTGATGACGAGCAATGCCTCGTTCTCAGGCAAGCAACGAAGTAGCAAACCCTCCGGAGTACGTCGAAAAAGATTATTGTTTGATAAGTCAGAATTGGACAACTAAGTGATGAAGGGAAGTGCGCTTAGAGTCTGTGGCGCCCTCTGGATAAATGTTATCTTTCAAGAACCTTACAATGTTGAAGTACCAGTAACCCGAATCCAAGTCCTCGTTGACTGTCACTGCTCGGCAATAATAGGGTTCCTTGGCTGATTAAAGCACCATTGGTTTGATGGGTTGGGTCTAGGGCCCTTTCCACATAGAAGCCAAAGTGGCTAGGGAATTTTCCATTTGGTTATCCTCTTGTAGAACATGGCAAAATACACATTTATCAAACTTGGCGAAGGCTACCCAAACCGCTTCTCGATAGGGGCGAAGCGACTCCTCCTTTATCTCCTAATTACAGGTTACTTGTCGAATTACTAGGGCTGAATCTCTGATGACCGAGGCCTCTTTGGCTTTCACCTTCCTTAGTGCTTCCAATCTGAATAGACATGCTTCGTACTCAGCCCCATTATTCGTGATTGGGAACTCCAAATGCTTGGATAGTGGAATGACCTCATTTTGGGTGTGATCAAGACTACGCCCAGGACTGCCCCCTTACGATTCATGGCGCCATTGAAATACATGGTCCGTTCCCTCTTTGCTTCTTCTACCAAGGATAGCTGCTCATCTAGGAACTCAAGGTTTTCTACGTAATCAGAGTCCATGATCTGATTGGTTAAGAATTCAGTGACTGCTTGGCCTTTGATGACTTTCTTGGTGATATACTCAATGTCGAATTAAGAGAGGAGTAACAACCACAGGGATAGTTTACCTGCCAACGTGGGAGACTAGCATAAGTATTTCATAAGATCGACCTTAGCCATTGCCTGCACCCTATAAGATTGAAAATAGTGGTGTAATATTCGCCACTTTCCTACTGATAAGTTTAATAGTTTGTTCACAAGATTCGGCTATGTATCAACGGTGCCAAAAACTTATTCATGAAAAATATATGTGTTGTCAGTACCTCTTATCAAATAGAAAAATGATGATAACTACAAGTATACAGTTGCGATGTATCTTTAAAAGCTATCGATCCCACAGGGAAGGGCTAGTTCTAAAGATCAACAAGGAAGATAAGATAAAAAGAAAATAAAATAATGTATAGTTTGTTTGGATAGGAGGGTTAGAATGAAATATGAGTAAATATAGGTATGAAAGATTAGAGAATCTAAATATATAGATTTT
>CATIWQ010376597.1:0-10523 GCA_949673415.1 Euphorbia schlechtendalii
GTGAAATCTTTTATATGAAGTATAAAAATGACTTAACTCATAGTGTTTAATGTGTAAAATTAATATGATATTAAGTGTAATTATACAATTATCATACCCCTACACTTAACTTTTGCCTTGTCCTCAAGGTAAATTCAACAAAAGTGTATAAATTGGTAAACAAGTCCGTACTTTGCACCCATTTTTTGTGCTATGCTTTCTTTTTTTTCTCACTTAATTAATGGTTGCAGTTTTTACTCTATACCATTCCTCACCTTTTGCATAACTCATTGGTTATCCTCTCTTTCTTTTGATTTTTCTTCAATACCCTCATCCTTTATTGATCAATTGCAAAGTATTATGGCTATAGTTTCCTAACACTTTAAACACACTTAATACTTATAAGACTTATTCGAGAATTGCATATGAAACTCATAGTAAGAATACCATTAGATATTACTCCACTTAAACTTATCATAAGCATTAAACTAAAACTATATATCTTATACTAATTCATGTTGCATTGAAATATGAATCAAAACTTACTTGGAATGTTGCTCGCAAATGTTACTCACCACTCATCCTTGCCAAATTGATAAATGTTGTGCACTAACATCAAACTTGTAAATACCTAACACTCACAATAACCTTGGACAAATGTTAGTTAAATATAACAAAAGATAATGTATAAATGTCATGAAAATCAACAAAAAATTTTCAAATCCTTTGATTTTTTCATTTTATTCAATTTTTTTGGATTTTTCGGGACTTTTACAAATGCCCCCCCCCCACACTAAAGAACATAATGTCCTCATTGTGAGACATTATAAAAATCAAAAACTATGCTAGTCTAAAAAGAGAATTGAAAAAAATAATGTAAAGAAAAAACCAGATCTAATGTGAAGGAGAATCCGGTGGACTAGGAGTGAATTGGCAATTTTGTTTTCTAAAGAAAGAAAGTAATTTTCAAAGCATCGAGTTATTACTTTTCTTTAGAATCTTCATGTCCTTCTTTATAAGTCCAAGTTCCACTTGGCAATTATCCAATTTAAGTTGCATGCTCGCCTTCCAATCTTCCAAAGCTTCTTCGTCTTCTTCATCATCTTCTTCTATTTCAATCATCGGGGCTTTTCCTTTGCGATGGCTAACAGATGGATTTGATGGTCCGACAAAATAATCTTCTTGAGTTAAATTGAGTTTCTTGGTGCGGTTGGAGTAGGAATAAAAAGAATAATGTCAGTGGATGATGTTTCGTTGGTCTCGCGCGGACGCCGCGAGGCGCTGACCCCGTGAGATGGGGCTTGGGGTTTTCAAAAATGATGCGTTAAAAAAGCATTGGAAAAGAGGTTCCCTTTAAGGAAACCATGGTTTGCTTAAAAATTTGTTGCAAATTCAAAAGACTCGAGATCAGAATCTCTAGTCTGTGTTACAGAGTCGCCACCCAGATCAACTCTTCCGAGAAATTTCGGTACAGCTTAGATCCGTATGCCTAATCCGTACCACAAAGTAGAGATTCAGGTTTGGGATGAGTTATCTATTTCATCATCATTTGAGTTAAATTACACTATGAATGAGAAACCACATTTATAATATTCGAACAAAACTAGATGTTTTCAGTTTAGGTTTATCGCGTATGCATAAAATGGTAAATCCAAACATCAAGCATTAAGTAAATACAGAAAAGTAAATGCAAAAAAAGTAAAGATTAAAGGTTACATAACCTCGGGGGATGCAACCACCCACCTAATCTATGAATTACAATTTCCGTACAAATATATACAATACCAGAAGGAAAATAAATCCTAGGCATACATCTAAACTGCATCCATAAATGTCAGCACAGGGGATATCATGTATGTTTGATTTTTGTTTTAGCGAGGCCCGTGTGGCCTAATTAAAACATCGATGGTTAAAAGTTGTTAGTCGGAAAAAAAATGGTTCATTTTTATTTACACATATGTTGGTCAATTTTATTAGTGAAAATGATCGCATGGCAATATGGTGAGGACTATTATCTGGGAATATGTTTTATTCCTTTCATGGGGGAACCTAAAGCAACATTTATAAATTTAAATCTAGGTCAAACATTCTTAATATAGTCATCATTCGGATTAACAATGGTAACGACATCATTCATATCGTTATCGACTTCCCTGTGACGGGGCGATAACGATATAAATGGCTCGAAGCACTTCCATTGCTACTCCAAACTTTAATTAACAAATTGGCACATTAATAAATCATATATATATATATATATATATATATATATATATATATATATTCTAAATAATTACAATTTAGAGGTTTGTTACCCCCAATGATGTATTTCCAGACTCAGGATGGTCCCAGCGGATCATTCCGGGCTTAAATGGTTCGAAATGGAGCAAAACAAAGCAAAATTGCATTCTACCAGCTTGATATCATTAATGGTATTGATTGATATAGTTGAACGGTATTAGGTGATATCATTAATGGTATCGATTCTCCAGACCTACAGTAAACATACAAAAATAACAGAAAATAGCAAAAATGATACTCCAAACTTTAAATGATCATAAGGTTTGCTATACTTAATGGGTTTTGATGATCCTTATCATTCCAGAAAGCTCAAGATGTGTAGAATATGTTAATGTAAATAAAATAGAAAAATAGATTTAATATCATACTGAAAATTACAGGAAACAGAATGGTGCGCCAAAACGAAAGAAAACCGAGAACAAAATGAAACTTCAAAAATAAAAGTATATAAACATAAGCACAAACTCTAAGAACTCAGAGGCTTACTCCGTAGCTGTGAATCCACTTTTTTAGTCCACGAAAATACCCGAAAAGTCCTCGTCGTTTCTTTGGTTCAGTTTTGCATCTTTTGACGGGAATTTAGATTAGAGGTCTCCTTTTTGAGGGAAGGCAGTTCTTCCTAGAAATAATGTGTGAAATGATAAAGGGAAGAACAAGACTTACTTCCTCCCTTGGGTTTAGATCTTAGAAATGCTCTCAAATCTCAAAGTATTGAACTTTTGTTGTGGTGTTTGTGTTTGGGATTTGTGGTGGCTTTTGCTAGGATTTTCTTGCAGAGCTCATTTAGTTTTCTCTCTAAAAAGAATCCTTCCTCTCTCTCAAATTCATCCCTCCTTTCTCCTTTTTGTTGAATATTCAGCCCTCACGGTCTCCCTTCAATCCAAAAGTCTTCTTCTTTGTCAAAGTGGTTCACCCACTTATTTTTGTCCCTTTTTACCATTATTTTCTACCACCATGTGATTTGGCATCATGGAGACAGGTTGTAAGTCTGAAATTATGGGTGAGGGATGGGTATTTTTTGTTGAATAATGCGGAATCTGCTTTTTAGTCTGTCTGCCAACTCAATATCGTTAATGAAAATGGTTGATATCGTTAATGATGTCTATAGATATCGTTAACAATGTCAATCAAAGCAGTGGGCTTTTCTTAGTTTGGGTTTTCTAAAAGGAAAGGAGGCCCAAAGAAATAAGGCAGATGATTTTTCGGATGATTTTGGGACCCTACAAAATGTGAAAAGCTAACAAGGTAAAAATTATAGCTTCATCATCGAACTCGTGAGTCAGGTGTAAAAATCCCCTGCTCACAGACTGCCCCTCATGGGATCACTACTGATATGAGATCAGTATGGTCCCACTATTGAAAGAGCAGCGGGGTTTAGAGATAGTACCTGCCCAGTCGCGGTTGGCACTCTTTGGAGATGATGGCTGGAAACTTTCATCTTGGTGTGGCATTGTCGGGGATTGGCCTCTCTATGCCCCTTGTGAATTGCCCGTTTGGCAATGATTGCCCCTTGTGAGTTGACCGTGACTCTCGTAACTACTGGGGAAAGGATGAAAGCCATGTGCTCCATGCCTTTGATGATACGTCGACTATTGTGAGTCTTCGTTGAAATCTGCTATGGGATGGTTGACCATTGTGGTTTGGATTGTATGCCCCTTGTGAGTTGATCATGACACTCAGAACTGCTGGGGAAAGGACGAAAGCCATGTGCTCCATGCCTTTGATGATACGTCGACTGTTGTGAGTCTTCGTTGAAATCCGCTGTGGGATGGTTGACCATGATAAGGCTGGGATAAAGTGTGAACTGTAGAAAGTTTAGATGACTATAAAACTTCAAGAATTTTGAACCATAGAAGGTTTGAATGACTATAAAAAATCAGGAATTTTGAATTGTAAGAAGTTCAGATAACTATAACAAGTCAGGGTTTTGAATCGTAGAAGGTTCGGACGATTGTAAAAAGTCAGGATTTTGAACTGTAAAAAGTTTGGATAACTGTGAAAAGTCATGATTTTTTATTTGTACTGTAGAAAGTCTGGATAACTATAAAAAGTTAGGATTTTGAACCGTAGAAGGTTCAGATGATTGTAAAAAGTCTGGATTTTTTATTTGGACTATAGAAAGTCTGGATGACTGTAAAAAAAATTAGGATTTTGAACCGTAGAAGGTTCGGATGACTATAAAAAGTCAGGATTTTTTATCAGTAGAAGGTTCGGAAAAAAGTTAGGATTTTTGAACCGTAAAAGGTTCGAATGACTATAAAAAGTCAAGAATTTTGAACCGTAGAAGGTTCAGATGACTGTAAAAAGTTAGGAATTTTGAACCGTGGAAGATTCGGATGACTGTAAAAAGTCAGGAAAATGAGGATAGTAATAGGTCCGGTGACTGTAATAAGTTAGGAAATGAGGACCGTAATAGGTCCGGTGATTGTAATAAGTCACGAAATGTGGACCGTAATAGGTCCGTTGACTGTAATAAGTCAGTGAAATGTGGACCATATAGGTCCGATGACTGTAATAAGTCAGGGAGATGTGGACCATAATAGGTTCGGTGACTATAAAAAGTCAGGGCAATGTGAACCGTAATAGGTCCGGTGATTGTAAAAAGTCTGAATGGACTGTAGAAAGTCCTAGAAGGTACACAAACTGTAGAAATTCTGCGGTGGATGCCCCTTGTGAGTCGAAGGGGTGCCTGCAAAAATGAAGAATTTTATTAGTATATACTTCTGACATATGTTTTAATTCCTTGATTGAGATTGCTGGAAGTAAAAATTTTTGCCCCTTCAATCAAGAATTAAAACATCAGAGTTCTGAGAAATATGGAAATTTGAGTTTGGGATTTTTGGGGATGTTCCGATGACCACTCCGTTATTCTAGGAAGCTTTTGTGATGTTGCGATGCTGCTTGAAGGAGGCCTAGGTAGGCTTTGAATTGACTTCAGGCTTGAATGGGCCATCATCTTGTTTGTAGGTTCCTCATGTGGAGGTGGAGATTCTTGTGCACTAGGATGATGTTCCCCCGGTTTAGCATCGCCTTGACCTGTAAATGACATGATGCGTATGCATGTATAAATGATTTTATGCATGAACAATATTTATCATATGATGTATGTTTGTCTATTGTAGGTGTTGTTGACTTCATTCATTGAAGAGCCTTCTCTTATGCTGATGCATGATTGCCCCTAGGATTTGTCTTGTTAGGGATTCCATGGGTGACTTTCTCGAAGCGATGACCATGGGTTCGTTGAATGAGATTCGAGTTCAAAGCTTTATTCTGGTTCGAGGAAATTCTGAAGGAGTCGTTGATCCCTATAAGTCAGTGATGATTGCTTGGAAGCCATTTGCCTTAAGTGTAGGAGGTATATAATACCGTGCACGTACAGTTCCGAGGAGAAGATGATGAATTTAATATTGGTTCTAACTTCTGCATAGATCTCCCTTGCGAGTTTTCAATCTATCGAACCTTATCTTAACTTTTGCCTAGATCGCCTTTTCAGGTTTTCAATCCAGCAGACTTATTTTTTTTCATATTTTTTATTTTTTTATTTTTTTTATATTTTTTTTTTGTTTACTTGCGATATTCTACCATTGGCATGCAAGCAATCAAAATAAACATATGCATAAAGATTCAGCAAAAATGACAATTCATTGATGAACTTAACAAGGGTATAAATGTTCCAAATGATTTGACTCCTACTATTGATTAGCCCTCTTGGGTTTTCTAACCAATGTAGTTCTCTCGATGTCCTAAGTTTTGCCTTAGCTGCCCTTTTTGGGTTTTCAACTCAACGGACTATTCTTTTTGTGTTTTGGAAAGAAGCCTTAATTTTTGCTCAACTAACCAAGTGTTAATTAAAAGGCTAAATATAAATTTATTTTATGTTCGTACTGCTTTTTATTGATTTATTTCTTTCACCTATGTGCGATAGCAAATGGTTGATTTGGTAGATTCGGTTGATCGGTCACTGTCCATGTCTAAGACTTCAGTTGTGGTCTCGTTCAGTGTTTCTGATCGATTGTTTGGTGCTTGCACCGCTTTGCTTGTCTTGAGATGTACGTGATAATGAATCTTGATCATTGGCATTTCTTTTGATGGTGCGATGATTGCCCCATAAATAGTAGCGAGCCGTGTGAAGGGGCTGTTGACGTGTTCATCATCTGACTCCTTTCCTTTAGCATTGACTCTTGTTTGATTATCCCACAGATGATGGTGATCCGTGTGATGGAGTTGTTGACTTGTTCAACGATCTGACTCCTTCTTTGTAGCATTGCGCCAGTTGTTTAGTCTTATGAATGGTGGTGATGGAGTTGTTGATGTGTTCAATGATCTGACTCCTTCTTTGTGACATTGCGCCAGTTGTTTGGTCCCAACTTACTAGGTCGACATTCTGGCCTTATTCTAGCTCCAATCCCTTTTATCTTTTGATGGGTCTATGGACGTTCCATGCTTGGAGATCTTTCCATTGACCTTTTATCCTTGTATGATGAGGTGATTACTATCACACTTTGTCAAAGTACATGTATTTATCTCTCACTTCCTCTCAAGAGTCAAATCATTTGAATTTATTGTAGGGAATCTATTTATACCCAAATTAATTTCATGAAATGATGTGTGACATGTGCTAAAAATAATATGTATATGCTTATGAGAATTTGTGATGTCACCGATAGAATATCAAGCAAGCAAACAAAATTTGAAGCACTCAAGGACAAAAGCCTCATTAATAGAGTTTGTTAACATAAAAGAATCTAAAAAGTATTAATTATTAGCATTCTCATCCTCCACATGTGGAGGGTCTTCTTCCCCAATGGTCACCTTTTAGTAGACATCATCTTGCTTCCTCTTCGGCTGTGTAGGGTTGGAGGATGACGCCCTTGAGTCATTCTTCCAGGACCATGACTCGCTGACTAGGCATTGTCTCGAGGAATTCGAGCCACTCCTTTCATTCAGCCTTTTCAAATATTGCATTATAAGAGGGGTAGGAATCCATTCCTAACTTTTATCTTTTTTCCAGCAAGGCTCCAACTATCAATTTTGCAATCATCTCTGGTAGATTGAGATGATCTTTTAACAACACCTATGTAGTCATCCATCGGGTGTAGTATGACTTGAATAGCTCTCCTGGGTTTTGTCTCACGGCCTTCAGGTTTTGCATGGTCATTTTCATCTAAGAATTGAAGCCGTACTTCTCTATCAAAGCTGTTGAAAGGTGCTCCCAGTTTTGGGACACCTCCGAGGGTAGATTGTTGTACCATCGGTTGATCGGGGCTGCCAACGTGACTATGAACATTTTTGCCAGCATTTTGTCACTGACTCGTTGGGCTCTCATTATCATTTGGTAATTAGTTAAGTGGGCCTGGGGATAGCCTTCCCCATCAAATTTCACTATCTCTGGCATGATAAAGTTCTTGGGGATCCCATCATCACTTGGTGTAGTGGGTGGTACCGGGTAGGCGGTGGCTTGGAAGTCTGGGTACTATACTACGTGGGTCACCAAGAACTGATGCCACAGCTCTTCCATACTGGGTTAAGGAATCGGGTTACCTGTCTCCTGCCTGGCTGAACCATTGAACTAATTATATGGAACCTGGAGGTATATAGGGCCTCTGGGAGGAATTGCATAAATTGGTTGAGGTGGAAATTAACCCTGGTATAGACTTGTCATGGTATCGACATTTGCACCGTAACCATAAGGTGGAGCTTGGAAACTCAAGAAAGTTCCCGACGGAGGATAGGATGTCAACGTACTTGGAATGAACCTCAAAGATGGTGCTCCCAGCCCTGCTGTGGCTGTGAGCTATTGAGGCCCCTGATGATAACTTGGTTATCCGAGCTGAGCTGGCAATTCTACTATCAACTGGTCCACCATTCCTGTCATCTAACCATTTCTGCTCATTACCTGGCCCGCTCCAAAGCCATTCTGTCCCAATTGAAAAGGGGGCTGTGTTTGAGGCAGTGTGGGCCTTTCCTAGCCGACTTCGAATTGGGTGCTAGGAGATGGGAGGACGTGAGGGATAAAGCCAGGTCTCCCAGCCACAGGTTGGATGGTAGTAGTAGGACCTTGTAGGTTACCGACGGGCTCCTGGTCTGACACCCTGCCCTCTAGCTGTCTAGGGCACGAATGGAACTGGATAGCTTGAATGAACTGGTCACTGTGAAGAAATGTGTTGAGAGTGTTGGCTATTTCTTGGCCTATCTTAGACTGGGAGGTAGCAGGCCCACCCTAGTCTAGTTGATTAGTTCCCCCTGACACGTTCTGTTAGTATGCCATTCTACCAATTTTCCTTGAGTTGTTCACTGATCTTCATCCTGAGCTGAACCCTGAACCCTAATCTGAACCCAAATCCTCGTTGGAATTCGTATGTGGGAGACCCTCTACAAATGATTCTATTTGGTGAGCCACGATTGGAGAGATCCGAACGAGCCGATGCCCCAACCGCTTCCAAGATTTAATTGAAGCAATGATAATTTCTGTCATCAAAAGTGAAATGCATGCTTGACCTACTATGGACTAGTGCATGTAATGCTTATGAAATGGCTGCAATATAAAGGTTAGTATGCCATGATGCGATAAAATTCATGTTTGTCAATCCATTTGAAACAAATAGGGTTAGTCATTAAAAATAAAGACATAACTCAACTGATAATAAGACCTGACCCGTGTGGTGAGGGCTTTAAGGTGACCCGTGTTTTGCCAATCTATTTGAAACAAAATAGGTTGATTATCGTATTACCCGTGCGGTAATAGGCTTATGGTTGAGGTGTGACTCGTGTTTTGCCAATCCTTTTGAAATAAATCAGCGAAGTTTGCCTATTACTCAAGTAGCAATAAGCATTCCAAAGTCGTTTAAGGGGGTTGCATCCTGGAGATGCAAGTATGTGTTTGCCAATCCTTTTGAAACAAACCAACCGAAGAAAATGACTAATGGTCGTATATTACCCAAGTGGCAATACACTTTCGAATTTTGAGAGCTCATCACCAAGGATTACTCTCGGTGAGTCTGAGTTAGGGTAAAAACATTACGTCATACCCTGTGAGGTTTTGAGTAATCAAATGCCATTTTACCAAGAAAGGTGGTAAGTTTGCCAATCCTTTTGAAACAAACAAACCAAAAAAAATGATAAACGGTCATGTATCATCCAAGTGATAATACACTTTTACCTATGAGGGTTATGGATTAATCTCGATGAGTTCAAGTTCGAATAGAACAATGCGTTACACCCTATATTTTTGGTCATTAGGTGTTCTAAGGGATTCACGTGTGAGAACACAAACATGGGTGACCCTAATCTTAGGTGACATTGTCTCATCGCGTCTCTAATTCTAGGTTCGAGCTTGGGTAGAACAATGTGTCATACCCTAGGCTTAGAATTCCATGAATCTAAGCGGACAGAGGTCTTAATGTTCAGTACGCGCCATTTTGAAATGGGTGGCCATTTGCCCCATTTCGGCTTTTGGTATGCATGATATGAGTGTGTGCATTCAAGTGTCTACACAAAAATTTGTGGTCAGTATGACGTTTGTTTAGCAACAATTCAAAAGCACATAGCATGCAATGTCCAAACTTCCAACCATATAACTTTCTCGTGTAGGGTTTTTGACTAGTCTCTATCCTAAGTTTGGATCATCTTAATACTGTGAAGCAATAAGGAGTGAACCCGCATAAAAAGATGCATTTGTTTTGGTAAATCTAGGAAAAGTGTCTACGGTTTCCTTATATGAGCTTGGTCATGGTTGTTGATGTAGAAGGTTCTTGTTGCACTATGATACACTTCTCCCCTTTTTCAAGAGATTCCATGCGGTGTGGCAACAAGTGATCCACTCGCTAAGTTCCTTCGATCACCAGGGGGTCACGAAGTATACTATTTGCAAGCTTCTCGGTCAAATGGGGCAACCTAACCTTAATGGCTAATATGTCTAATGCATATGCGGAGGTTCCCTTTAAGGAAACCATGGTTTGCTTAAAAATGAGTTGCAAATTCAAAAGACTCAAGATCAGAATCTCTAGTTTGTGTTACAGAGTCGCCACCCGAATCAGCTCTTCCGAGAAATTTCGGTATAGCTTAGATCCGTATGCCTAATCTGTACCACAAAGTAGAGATTTGGGTCCGGGATGAGTTATCTATTTCATCATCATTTGAGTTAAATTACACTATGAATGAGAAACCACGTTTATAATATTCGAACTAAACTAGATGTTTTCAGTTTAGGTTTATCGCGCATGCATAAAACGGTAAATCCAAAC
>CATIWQ010376614.1:0-29767 GCA_949673415.1 Euphorbia schlechtendalii
TAAACAATGCAATTATATTTAAAATTTAAACATATTTTAACTTTTTTTTATATTTTTTCTATTAATTTAATAAAAAAATTAATAACAAATAAATATTCATGGGCTTGGGCCGGGCTTGGGAATGACCTTGTTAGCCCGGCCTGAGCCCGAAGTTCTTGGGCCGGGCTTGGGTTAACGTTTTTTGTAAAAAACCCGCTAAGCCCGGCCTGAATCCGATCCGGCCCGCCCAACGAACAGGTCTATATATTACCTAGTATTATAGACAATGATTAAAAAAACCCCAACAAATAAAGAATAAAAAGAAACGAGTAACTAATCAGAATTTAAAAATGTAAAATTGTACTATATTTTGACAGTATACCTTGTAACATGTTGATAATAATATACGCATATTACAATACGCATTTTTAAAATTACACTAATCACCATTCACCAGGCACTATCAAATATAAGGATACATTAAAAAATTTCATTTGCAACTTTTTTTTTTGGACTGAATATGTCGTCGATTATGATTAATTAGAAGCAATTATGATTAATTAGAAGTAATTACAGCTCTAATAAAAGGTGGACAGCAATTATGCCACATCCCCCTACCTGTCAAAGAACCTGCTGCTCTAGCTAACAAATGTGCAGCATGATTTGCAGACCTACTAACAAAAGCAATGCGTAAAAAGGAAAAGTGTCTCATAAGGCTCTTACAATCAAATAAAATAAAACCTATCGGAGACACGAATAAAATGTCATTATTTAATGCGTTCACAACGTTTAAGGCTTTAAGCTCAAGAATAATGTTGTCGTAGTGGTTGTCTTTGAGCCAGCTCAGTGCTTCCCTACAGCTAATTGCCTCGGCCAAGAACGGATCCCCTCCCTCCTCCTTGAAGTAGAATGGAGCGTGCCACAACCACATTGCCTCGGTTATCTCTAAGAACACACCCATGATCAATAGCTTTTCCTTGCTCCAAAACGCTAGCATCAATGTTACATTTTTTCCAATTCAAAGGTGGAGGACGCCATCCTTCTTGCTCGGGGGCTATTGCTGTCAGTAGTAGAGGCTGATGGTTGGCCGAACGCCACTCCGAAAGGTAACCAAGCCCATGGCGGAGTACTTGTGATGAGCTTCTGAAAATTCCATTCCAGATATAATGATTTCATCTTCCCCAATTGCCCATAGCACACAGGCTGCCTGAGATACAACATCAGTGCTCTTCAAGTTTACCCAACTCCACCATTCATTCAAGTTTGAAATCGAAGTTGGCCAGCCCTCGCCGAACAACTCATTCCAAATCGGAAAATTAAACGCACAACCTATGAGCGCGTGGAACGTAGTCTCATCCCCGTCACCACAAAGCGAACATAAACTATCCACATCAATATGCTTCTCCCGCAACCTGTAAACTGAAGGTAACCAATTTGTCGCAATTTTCCAAAGAAATAGTTGGACCTTTGGAGGCACTTTCAACTTCCAGATGCTATTCCATGAATGATGCAAATAATTGGAAGGCAAATTATTTGACTCAGCTTGCTTTAACAATTCATAATAGCATGACTTTACCGAGAATTCTCCGGACTTTTCAAATCGCCAATATACAGAATCGCAATGATGTTCCCACGGTAATTGAATTTTCCTAATAAGTTGTTGTTCCTCCACCGAGAACAAAAGTCCAAGCAGATTATCATTCCAAGCTCGACCATCTGTTGAGATTAGCAGGTTTACCGAAGCCTCCTCAAAGCCGTTCAGCGCCTCAGATTGGATTCTAGGATGAGTTTCCGATGGCAGCCAATTTTCTGACCAAATGCCTACTTTCAAGCCATTTCCAATGCGCCAAGCCAACCCATGTTTAACAATATCTCTCGATGAAAACAGACACTTCCATAAGAAGCTAGCGTTAGCCTTTTGTGTAGCGTCGAAAATAGAACAATGCGGGTAATATTTCGCTTTGAGTACTCGACTCATTAGTACATCGAGGAATAATATGGTCCGCCAAACCTGTTTAGCAAGCAATGATCTATTAAACTTACGGAGACTACGGAAGTTAAGGCCACCTTTTTCTTTCGGTTGGTAAAGTCGCTCCCACCTCATCCAATGAATCGAGGAATTCCACAAAAAATTTGAGAAAATTTTCTCAATCGATGCGATGGTATGCAATGGTAGTAGAAAAATTTGCATGGCATATGTAGGAACCGCTTGAGCAACGGACTTGAGCATCACCTCCTTACCTCCTTGGGATAGTTTTTTATTTTTCCAACCTTGGACTTTCTTATGTACCTTTTCAACAATGAAATTATATGCACTTTTCTTCGACCTGCCAATGATCGAGGGAAGCCCCAGATAATTGCCGTGGCCATCCACTAAATGAACCCCTAAGACCCCTGCAATATCCCTACTCAATTCATCTGAAACATTGGGGCTAAAAACAACGGATGACTTATCGTAATTTATTTTCTGACCCGACGCCATCTCATAAAGACAAAAGATGTTCTTTAGAATGCGAGCCTCGTCCAAGGTGGATTTAAAGAAAAATAGGCTGTCATCGGTAAAAAATAGATGTGAAATAATCGGGGCCATATGCGTGATTTTACACCCATGAAGTAAACCTCGAGCAATTCTATCCTGGATCAATACAGAAAGGCCCTCAGCACAAATAATAAACAAGTAAGGCGACAACAGGTCTCCCTGTCTAAGTCCTTAATATGGGAAATTTTTTTGAAACTTTTAGTCTCGTTGCTTTATAGTGTAAGAGACCGTAGATAGAGACAACATAATAATATCAATCAAAGTATTCGGGAAACCCAACATTGTAAGCATAGCTTGTAAAAAACTCCATTCCACCCTATCATAAGCCTTAGACATATCAATTTTTAGAGACCCCATACCCGAAATTCCTAGCCTCTTTCTGTTAATATAATGCCCTAATTCAAAATCAATCAAGATATTGTCAGTGATAAGCCTTCCCGGTATAAAAGCACTCTAGGACTCTGATATAATGGAATTCATAATAGGTTGAATTCTATTAGCTAGCATTTTTTACATAATCTTGAAAAGAACATTACATAAAGAAATTGGTCTCAAATCCGAAACTACGATGGGCACTTTTTTCTTCAGGATCAAAACTATATTTGTGTCATTAAGTCCAGGAGGAAACATATTGTTATGTAAACAATTCAAGCAAAACATGGTTACCTCACTCCCTATAATGCTCCAAAACTTTTGGAAAAAGCCTGGGTTAAAGCCATCAGGCCCTGGCGCTTTTTCCGGGTGCATCTGAAACAGTGCCATCTTAACGTCATCCTCGAAAAATGGCTGCTGAAGCTTAGCCTGCATATCGTCAGAAATCTGAGGTTGCACCAGGGAAAGGATGTGATCGTAGTGGTTACCGTCAGACAAGAATAAGTCTGAATAGAATGATTGGATCAGATCCTCTAGCCCATCACCCCATTTGGCCCATGTTCCGTCAAGTCTTTGAAGTTGTTGAAAGGCATTTTTCCGATGTCTCGAAGAAGCAATTCGATGGAAATATGCTGTGTTTTGATCCCCCTCTTTGAACTATGTAATTTTTGATCTTTGTCTCCAATAAATGTTTTGTTGTCTAAGAAGAGTGCCAAGTTCTTTTCTCTTTTTCAAAAACGAATCAGTAGTTCCAAAGTTGGTGTTCCCTCTCAAGTAATTCGTGCCTACAAGCTCGTAAACGACGCTTGAAATCATCGTGCTGATGTCTCCCCCATTCCTCCAGTTTAGCGGCACAAATTTGTAGTTTCTCAACCATCGTGGCTTGCCCATTTTCTGCCCAGCATGCTGCAATAAGTTCTCTACAGCCCGGGAGTTGAAACCAGCTATTTTCGAAGCGAAATTGTGGTTTACTGCAAATAGAAACAGTATCACAATGAAGTATCAATGCTGAATGGTCAGATTCCGAGGTCGGCAGATTTTGAACCCAAGAGTTGTTGAATTGTTCAGTCCATTCCATATTGTATACCGCGCGATCTAATCGTTCCGCTATCCAAGTGTGCGACTCATGACTTCGTTCCCAGGTAAAACCATAGCCCAACATCCCCAAGTCCATTAATCTGCAGTCAGTCAAAGCCTCTTTGAATCCCATAATCCAATTAACGTGTCTCGGACTGCCATCCATCTTCTCTTCTACACTAAGCATATCATTAAAATTGCCTATGACACACCAAGGCAATGCATTAATACCCACCAAGCTACGTAGACAATCCCACGACTCTTTTCTTCTTTGATTATTATTTTCCGGAAAACCATAAAAGCCCGTTAACCTCCAAGGGGCCACATCATTTGTCACCGTGACATCGATAAAATTTTTACCGTATTTATTTAAAGTGACCAGCCCACTTTTTCTCCAAAACAAAGCTAGTCCACCTCCATTGTTAGCTGAAGAAGGTACATAAAAACTACCTTCAAAATGCATTCTTCTCTTCGCTCTCTCTACAATACTTCTACCAACTTTCACCTCTATAAGAAACACCACATCGGACATGCTAGAGGAAACAAAGTCCTCTAATTCCTGAATTGTTGGGTCCATGCCCAAACCCTGACAATTCCAGCTTAGAATTTTCATGGCATTTGGCAAGCTCGCGCCTCGGAGCTCGCTGCAAAATCAATTTTGTTATCTCGGCCTGCGCTAGTAGTTCTTGAACTTTCATTTTCCATGCCATGCTTTCTTTTCAGATCATTCAAAATAACTGGATTGTTATTATTATCCAGCTCCATACTCATGTTCAAATTTGCTCCTGCCAGACCCAACTCCTGGAAAGCCGCTTCCACTCCGATTGGTTTCGTTGAGGATCCCGTGGGAACCAGGCTGAACCCATTCTCATCTCTAAGCCATCTATCCTCCTCTGTAATCATATTCTTCTTTATCATCGCTCTAATCGAGTGCTCGTACATCCTTTTCGGTGGCTCAGCTGATAAATAAATCAATGGGCATGAGACTTCGTTGTGTTGGAACATACCGCAAATATAACACATGGATGGTAGGCGTTCGTACTGAAACTGAACTGTTACAAAGGTTCCCTCATTAATACGGAACCGCATCCTTCGCTTCAAAGGCTTAGTAGTATCTATGGAGACCCTAACAAGTAGATAGAGCGGCCTGGAGACTTTGAAGTTGTTATTGTCTGCTTCTATAAACTGCCCACAAAACTTTCCATTGACCTCACAAACATGCATTGAGATGCACCCTATTGGAATGCCGAATGCTTGAATCCAGATTGGCACATGTTGTATCTGAACAGAATCATGTTCTTCATGGGGGAGCTTTGGGGCTAACGCAAATAATTTATTATTAAATGTCCATGGGGATTCATTCCAAACCCTGTCATAATCAACTTTATGATAAAACTTGAGCAAAAATCTATTAGTTCCTGTCCTTTTAATAGTTACATCCAGTTTCGGATCCCACAATCTAGACATGGTACGACAGATTGCTTTTTCATCAAAGGCCTTGTCAGTAAATAGCTCACCAATAAAATAGAATTCCGGAAGAGGGGTATTGTTCGCTGGAGTACTAATTTGTATCATAGCGTTTGCTTCTTCTTCTTCATCTTCAAGAGCAATATCTTTGTAACTATTTCTGACTTCCTAAGCAACCTCGTCTGGATTCATATTGCTTGAGGGATGAGACTAACACGTTATCGGAAATACACCGGGGAACGGTGATAGAATAACAAATGGTACACCCTTGCCGACGGCGCAAGACTTCAAACCCTAGGGTCATACAAAAATATCTTGATTACTCTTAAACATTGACTCATTCATGAAATGAAATAAATTGAAAATTTTAATTAAATTCCATTTACAACTTACAATAACGTAAAATAATAATAATATTAATAACAGATTCTATATGTATAATCCACGGTCATCTACTAAATATATAACTTGGTATAGGTAATCATACAACATTTTATTACCGATTTAAATCAAATTTATTAATCTAACTTTCAACTATTTATACAACTTCTATACAATTATTGGTAGAAGTTAGTAACAAATTTTCCATATATTAATAATTAAATTATTACTACAATTGAACTAATTTCCATATAAATTATAAAATCTAATATGGAAAAAATGACCTAAATTTAAAAAATTATATACATTTAAACTAAAATTCCATTTCACAGGGACGATGTTGCAAAACATATTTTGATAAGGATCTAAGATACATATTTTTGTTCAGCCTCATTCCCCACAGTACATTGAACCCCCCAAAAATTGGACAGCATAGGAAACAGACAATTGACAACACAAAAACAAACGAATTGAATTGTAAGAGAAACATTCGCATAAATCCCAACCGATCCTGCTCATTTTGGATTGTTCAAGTCGAAAACTTGAGAGGGTTTTTGAAGGGTTTACAGTAGGGAGAGAAAGTCGAGAACTTCTTAGAAAAAGGGTTTACGGTAGAGATGGAGAGTGGGAAGAAAGGAATGGAAGCAGCAGCTGGGCCATCCAAGGAATTAGCCGACAAATCAGTTACTGAACCTGTTATTGATGACATTGACGAGGATGATGATATTGAGGAAGAAGATGAAGACATTGAGGTTGCTGTTCCTGGTTATGTCCCTGGCCCTTTGCTTTCTCTCAAGGAACAGATTGAGAAAGACAAGGTTTTTTCTTTCCTCTAAATTTTATCTCCATTTTCATTTATGCTATTCTCTGTTGTAATCTGTACAAGATTGATCTTTTTTGTTTTTTCTCTTCAATTTGGGACTATAGGTTTTTGTCCCACATTAACTAGAGTTAGGGAGTTTGAGTATACATTTAGGGAACATATATCTTTATTGATAATGCTTTTGAGTAAAATTCAAGTAGCAAATTCAAGAGGGTTTAGATACAAAGTGGACAATAGCGTACCAACGTGGGTACATGTGTTGTTTTCGAGCAACTACAGGGAAAAAATGCTCTATAGAATCTACCAACTGAATCTGGTTGATCTTTGGCTTAATGAACAACGGTTAAATCTTTTGTAGGCTGTTATTCTGCATTCTAGAGGATATGGGTTTGTTGAATATAATTTATATAATATGTATAGATGGATTCTTCACTGGATTAGGTTTGGTACAACTTGTTTCCTAAAAGAGATTATACTATGGTTTGGGACCATTGGATGAGCGGCAAACACAACGCAACATCTAATACGTCCTTGTTAGAAATTTTTTGTTGCAAATATGGATGAATACTTTATTTCTACTTTCAGCATTATTGCCTTTGCGGGCTGTTACGTGATTTTAACACGAGATTGCATCTCAGGATGATGAAAGCTTGAGAAGGTGGAAAGAGAAGCTGCTTGGCCCTGTTGAAAACGAGTTGAATGGTTTGTTTGTCTAGTAGAGTTTTAAAAGTCACAATCTTTTGTTCTAAATACAAGTTAACATGTTCGTGTTTCTGTCTTCATTTTTTTGACAGGGAAAATGGAACCTGAAGTGAAATTTCATACTATAGGGATCGTATCTAATGATATCGGGGAAGTAAATACTCCTTTGCCTATTGACGAAAACCAGGCCAGCAAAGTCCTTTTCACTCTCAAAGAAGGGTCTCGTTATCAGCTTAAGATAGCGTTTAGTGTGTTGCACAACATCGTGTGTGGCCTTGCCTACACGAATACTGTGTGGAAGGGAGGAATTCGAGGTCTCGATCCATCTTTCTTCTTTGCATTTTCGGAGGTTTTACAAAATATTTCTTAAAGATCAAAACTTTACGCATTATAAATTTCCTTTGATTCGTTTGGCATCGAGATAATCTTATTCTCCCTGGTCTTTACCCGGTTTAGGTTGCATATCTTAAACAAGCAATAACATTCTTTAGTGTTGATTTTGGCTTTTCTGTTTGCATTTTATGTTGGGGAATGAAGCTGTCAAATCTCAAATTCTTTTGCTTCGTTGATATTTATGGGTGCATTTGACAGTTGATCGAAACAAAGGAATGCTGGGCACTTTTGCTCCCCAGAAAGAACCGTATGAGTATGCTTTGGAGGAGGAGATTACTCCATCTGGTGTATTAGCAAGGGGAACTTACTCGGCAAAGCTCAAGGCAATTCCTGCTACACTATTTTTATTTTCTTTATGTTAAAATTTTGACAATCTCGAAAAGGCATTATGCTTAAATGTTGTTTTGCTTGTTTTCGTGCAGTTTTTGGATGACGATAAAAGATGCCATATGGAACTTAAATATTCGTTCGAGATCAAAAGGAGCAGCTAGTTAAAGTTTACTGCAAAAGTGTCATGTTCTGTTATTTGGTGTGGTTTTATTCTTTTTATGTGTCTGTCTTGACATTCTGGACCTACAAACTAAAATGGAATTTGTTGTTGTTGAGGAAAAAACAGTTTCTTTACCATTTTTATGCTCTGATTCTGATCTGGGTTTTCTCATGTTGGAACTCTTGGTTCTACATGCTAGATCGAAATTCCGTTGATGAGTTTCGGCACAATGTATTGAATAATCTTGATTGCTGTGTGGTTAAACCAAGATCACTGATATCATGTGTTAATGAGCCAGAAATGGTTGGTTAGCCACAATTGAATGACCTAAATTGTATTTCTGGTAAATAGCTTTTAATTTTAGAAGTTATATCATTGGGTTCGCATTTGTTATTGAGAACCCACAATAGGTAATGTGAATTAAAACTCTCTCAAAAATATAAATAGTTATAGCCTCATTAACTTTTATCGTAGAAAATACTAGTATATATTTTGTAACTCTTTATATTTTGAGTTTTCACCCTTTTCTTCGATTTTTACAAGCTATTAGGCATTAGTCAGGCAGCTAGTTCACCTGTCTAGTTCACCTGGGTCTTAGACGAGATTAGTATTTTTTAATTTTTGATATTTATTAATGAAGTACAATCATAAATTTAACAAACAATGTAATATAATTAAAAGTTCATTTGAAGACACTTTCGTAAGTTTGGATGACACTTTTCTCTTTGATTATCTTAAATTGCCCAATTATTTAAGATCGTGACGGTGTTCAAATAAACCTTACCCAAGCGGTTACCTTGATCGTCATTTAAAACAGAGTTTTTCTTAGATTATTGCTTTATGATTTCGTCAGGGAAAAAAGTATAAAGAAGTCAACTTTAGAGAAAATTAGATCAAAAAAGAGAATTCAATTTACGCTAAATTCGGTTTCAGTTTCCACATATCACCACTAAATGAAAAGCAGCTCTTGAAATTCAAGACTGCTTACAACTGTTTTCCTTGTATGCTTTACGTGTTACAAAGCAATATTAATCTTCTGCTTTAAATCCAAACATTGAAATAATTTGACGAAAAAAGGACTCGGTATAACCTCAACGAACATGCTTCTAGTCTATGTACAAACAATGCAGATAATGTCACTGGCTTGCATCTCGTGCCTACTGTGCTGTTAGATTCAACCGAGATTCAAGATTCTACTTTTGGTATTGCAGTAGTGGTTAGAGAATAGGTTGTTCTGATATGAGAAGCTACCCGGAACACATAAAAGCTGCAACTTATATAGCATTTCCAAAATCGAGGAACACCAAGTTTCAAGTGAGAAGACTAATGGATACGAAAACCGCAATAACTTTGACTTTTTAGATTGTCCGACTTGTGCAATATGCATTAGAAAAAGCCAAACAAAATGTGTTCCAGTCTTCCAGATCCCGGAACTCTGAATAAACCAATTGCAGCAACAATCGGCAAAAACTTGAGGTTTAAATTGGAGCGCAATATCGCCCAGAAAATGACACAAGAGAAATGTGAAGATGACTGTCAAAACCAACATCATATAAGCGAACCTGACAAATAAAGGAAAACTTTGATATTGCAACACACTAAGACAATTTACAACCACAGAAAATTGCCCGAGTGTTGTCAAAATTTTAATAACACCTTTGCTAGAAAGCTTATAATTTCCAATTTATAATCAATGCTTGTAGAGTAGACGTACCTTGCCTTCGAAATTTGAGTCTATAAATGTTGCTCGTGGAGTAGATGTCCCTTGTATTCTACATGTATTGCAAAAGCACATTAGCTGAAGAACTCTTCAGCCTACAACTTTGTCCGAGGTGAACGTCTCCAAAAAAATATCTACATAAAACACATTTCAAAGTATGAAGAAATTGATGTATATAGAGAGATAGATTAATCTAGTGAGAGAAATAGTAATAACCTATATTCACAGTATTCAGGATGGGCACACCGAGCCTTCCCATAGTCCCAATAGCAGTCATCATCCCTCAAAGGTCCACGTTTAGCTATTACAGATAGCATATTAACGCGCACATACAAGGAAAGGTCTTAGAGAGAGAGAGAGAAAACTATTTCAAAACTTACCCTTTGTAACAAAGTGTGGTTTCGTTTTAGGTGTAATTGGTTGGATATCATGCCACATCTGAAGCCACAACTCCCTCATTAGAACTTGAGATCTAACAATGTGTCTGTGATTTGCTGCATGAATATATAGCTTCAAATACACTTAGATTTTTAAGAAATTAAACCTTACAGATATAAATACATGTTGTGAGATATGACTAATGTAAAATTTACTTTTTGAAACACTTGCAAAATGCAAAAAATCAATAACTAGATTCCAATTCAATTTTGACGTTCAGAGTTGAATATTTGTGATTTTGTATATATTGATCCTAAACATATATTTGTGCATGTCCATGCAACTTAAGTATGCTTAACATATTAAAAATTAGTACTTGCAACATCAAAATAAATCATTTTCATTTTAGATAAAATGAATCATGCTAATCTATTAACACACATGTAATTTCATGGTCAGATATATAATCTGTTATAGATGTAAGAAGTGTCATCGTTAGATATTAAGTGTAATGCGATGTTCACGAAAACCTTCAAAATATGTAACACACCTTTATCAAGTTCCCAAACTGCTGTCCTCTTTCCTGGAACACTTTCAGAATCTTCATAGTATGTAATATAGTTTACTTTTGGCGACCTTGTCATGTTAGGAACTATATCTGCATCATGTTGATGTTCAACATTCAATTCCACTTGTACATCAGACCCATCATGCTCTGACTGCAATTTTAACAAGAATACACCACAAACAATTTCTTAGACATACTAATTTTTTCTGGGAAAAAGAAGACATCATACGTCGTTATAATTAACATGAAACATACAACAATTGCCACGAGTAAAAAGGAAGATAAAAAATATATATCATGCAACAAGACAAAAATCAATATTTTACTTTTGATCATTTCAAACAAAAATTGAAGTTTGTTACTGTTGATAATTTTTTACTTGTCTAAACTCACTAGTGCTAACTTAAAATTAAGGCGAGATAATAAAGTTTATGCATAGAAGAACTAAAAAAAACGTTCTCACGATAACTGGACCTACCAATGAAAGGATGGTTAATAGTTTTTAAGCCACTTATACCAACAATAAAATATGAGTACAAAGATGATTTTAAATTATTGCACATGCTTGTTTTAAAAGCTATGCAGGTTTTTAACAAATTCATTTACCCGAATGTGACCACTATATATTATTTAAATTTTTGAAGAAATTAAAATAATATGCTATCTACGAGTCCTAAAGCTTTTGTTTATTGACATTAGTTAAATCAGCCCTGCTCAAATAATCTTGCTAATCTTCTTGGATCTATATTAAAATATTTGCAGCCATGTACTTTTTTATATTACAGAATATATAGTTCACTTCAATAAACAGAACAAAAAGCTAGTTGCCTCCTTAAATGCATACTGAATAGAAAAAAATACTTGCACACGTGTTCATATAGAAGAGAATAAAAGCATAATCACTTGTGGCGATTTACTTATATTGGAGTGAATATTACTGTTTCAAATTTTTGTTGCATTTCTTATGACACAAATTATAACCTCAATAGTTCTTACGTGTGCAAACCAACGCGGAAGGGATTAGGCGCGCACCCACTCAAATAAGCTGAAATACTTTTAAAATAAAAGTAAAATTTCAAATGTAAATTTGAAAAGAGAAATTTAGGTAATATGAAACAAGTCAAGCCTACAAAATAAGATAAATTTATAATTAAAGCAAAACCATGCAGCTAAAATAAGCAAATAACCTAAAACTTCTGTTCGGTTGTTTGAGTGTTAGTGTGGCCTTTACAAATCTGTCTATTGTTGTAGTTTGCCAGAATAGAAAGGAGTAATAAGCTTTAAGGTTGTTATACCTAAAATGTTTTGTTTGTCTGGAGTATTAAAGTTGGGCTTCTTAATTATGGAGTATTAAAAGTAGTATTAACTCTAATTTGCTAGTATTTCCTAGGCTGATCCTTTGTAGCAGTTTTTTTTATTACATTCAACAAATAAGGGAAATAAACAGCAATATAAATATACATCGAATATGTATGAAACAAATCATAAGGGAAACGAAAGAAAAAAGTGATAGGTTGCCATTTGATCTCTAAGTATTTCCAAAAGTAATTCCTAATTTTAAGAGTTGCTCAGGTCTTTACATACTATTTCTAATTGTAGTCATTTAATTCAAATATATTCATTTAAATAAATCCACATTTGTCCAGTTGCGCCTAGGCACAGGTAAGGCACATTACTTCGGCACGGTAGGCAATGGAGGCACGGGCCAGAGTGACTGCCACTTGTACGAGGTCTTCCGAGGCACGCCTCAGGCGCGCCCATAACAGCTATTATTATCCCTAAACACGCTAATACATAAACATTGGCAATGCAAAATGACTGATGAAATTACCTGAGGAGCTCTTGTTATATTAACTCTTGGTCCAAGCCAGTTCTTACATAAAGAAAGTGAGTTATAAGGTACCTGGAAAATATTAACCAAAGGTAAGGTCATTCAAACAATCATTATAGAAGCAACCACATCTCATATTTCGTGAGCTTACTGTTTCATCTCCACTTGAAGCTCCGGGATTACCCTCAACTATATTTCCCGACCTGCAATTAAAACATTAACGAATTAAAGGTCAAGAGAAGCTAAACATTTCAAGTACACTACAAAAATATGCTATGATTCAAACTTTAAGCAGCAAGTTTAAAAAGACATATTTGATCGACAACTCTGTCCCTAGGTAATTATGCATTCCACAATAATTCAGCTGACAGAAAAAAGACCAGCTTTCTCATTGTTATCCATCACCGAGTAATATACAATGTGCGATAAATAGATGAAGATACTAGTACTCTTTTGAGGAAGCAAGCCACATATTTAAAATAACCAATTTTCCATACAATGTAAGGAAATAACACTACTTTTGGATTGAGGTTAAAATATATGACAAAACATGTGCACTTTCTTTCACAACTTTAAAAAAGAATCAAAATATGGGTTCCCCTATCTGTACAAAAGAAATGTTATCACGTATTTGTAACTATTTAATGTTGACATCTTTCTGTATTGTAAACAAGTAAAATGGGTATCCATTAGTGGATCTTATTTTAGCTTTCATTGAATGGGGTGAGAGGGGATAAAATTAAGTTTTTATAATGTACAGAAATGCAGAAGGCCCAGCGTGTCTATGTCCGACGTGACACTTTTAGTCACACAGAACAACACCTGCTGTGTCACTAGGGTTGGAAAGTTATACCATTAAACTACATTTCCAGTTATAATATGAAGGGACTTCTGTACAACACTGATAGTCTGATACCATACAGCTAAAACAATAAACAACAGACATGTGCATTATTGTTAATGCTTTTTCAAGACTTCGCGGGCTGATATCTTTCAAAATCTATCTTTTGTGATAAGGATTTATTCATATGAAAAAACAAGAATCACCGAGCAATCACCAATAAATTCAGTATTAAATTTGCATGATTAGTCAACCTTGGAAAAATATATGAATAATAGTTGTACATTTTACTTGAAAAAAATACAAAGTACTCAATGGGGCATTAAACCTAACATTTCCTCCCAGCTAGAATTAGACACGATAGTAAATTTTGCGAAATGTATGATAAAAAAGTCAACCAGAATGATCCACAGAAACAAAAATACATACATACATGTACAAGAGTTCCATGTTATTATGGAAATAGAATAGATGACACGAACCTTGACACAAGAGACCCTTCAAGTTCATAAATAATGTCAGTCATGATCCAATTGTCAGGGTAAGGCTTACCACTAGGAGCAAAGTAGTATCCAACCTGTTTAGCATTTCCAAGATATCCAAAACCATCAAACCTAATTATCAGAATGAATTGCCATAGAGTGCAAACAAACTATCAGGCATCATCAATGCAAATGATATCCAGTCATTGAAAAAGTAATAGGGAAACAGAACATAGAACTTCTAGCACGGGACATAGGGAGGCGTGGCATCCATACGGAGAGAAAAGATTAGAAAGGGGAATAAAAACAAGTTGAAATATGATCTAAACCTTATAAGAGAAGTAATTCTACTGTACATAAAACAATGATAACAGAAGAAAGCAATAAGCACCCAACTCCTGCACTACATAAACACAAGTTAACCTTTACTTGATAGGTTCATTTGTAAGAAACAGAAACTAAACTAGATGGTCATTCCAAAAGTGTCATTTACTTTAAGAAGAAAATTATACCTCTGTCTTCATATCGATTCCATAGATGCAGAAAACATTTTTAATAGGCGGTCTTTCCCAAGGTGTAAGCGGATTAAGAACAGGATCACCATGATATGACCTGAAATGACATGCTACTGAAAATTTAGATATATTTGAAAATGAAACCATGTACATATTTCATCCAGTAGTTTGCTATGGACCCTTGTTTGACATAAAAATGACATGGTGTTGCGAATTTAAATCTAGTAAAAGATTAAACCATTCACACATTGTATTATGCAGTAGTTTGTTATCGACACATGACCTGATAATAACATGTTGCTGCAAATTTATATCTAACAGAAGATCAAACAAATTCATGTGGCAGTTATAGTCCTAGTAACAAGTAATGCCAGTTATAATAACCAAGAAATTCTTAGAAGAATTAAATATAGCATCATTTTAGCAAAATCACTAATCACAAGAAGTTTTCTGTCATCAGAAAATGATTACAATAACAGTAAAAAAAATTTCAAACATGTTATATAGATAAAATATATGTAAGTGAAGAACATAATAACACAATGTACATTATAAAGACCAAGGACAAACTGCAAAAAACAGACGGATATGATCCCCAAAGTCATGGTTGAAATTAAATGTTTTCTCAAGATCTCACATCTAAAAGCCTATCTTTTGAGTTTATTTCAGAAAGGCTCAAAAAATTTAAGAACATGAAAGGAAAAAGTGCCAACACGCTCTTAGTGTTTTATAAGGGAAATACCCACTTCTGTAGGTGGTAGAGGAGTCTACTGGTGTCAGAATCATAGTCCTCTATTGCTTTGAAAAGGGTCCCATCTGATACTTCACGAGCTGAAAAAGATAAAGGAGTGGGAACTCCACATTCAGTACTAGAAAAGTTGGCCTCAGCTGCTTCCGTGACAGATGGATAGGCATACATCCCTGTGATATGAAATTTCAACAAAGCAAAATGAGATTAACAGAATGTTTCTTAAAATGGTAAGAGCTCTGAGCTAAGTCTTACCATGGTTGGAAGGGATTTCAATGTTAACGATATTTGTTGGCCATCCAGAGTAATTTGATTGAAATTCATGTTCCTCGCAGTGATATGTCTGGTGGCTTTTCCTGGATCTCCCAGGAAAATGCCTCCAGTATGGATTATCAGCTGTGCAATACTTTGAAAATGGCATCATCCATAAGGAAGAAGAAAATGAATTGAACATCAATCTAGCTGTTCCCTGTACCAGCCATAATTGGTCGTAAGCATATTTAAAACAGAGTTTCATTTCCATTCATGCCACGCAACAACAATTTATATGCTAAAAAACTAAAAATTTATTGATATTGTGTACCTATAAGATTAACTAAGACTTGCCAGTATGAAAATATTTTATTTAAGTTTACATGCCTACTATCAGTAAAAAGATTTGATGCAATTTAACCCCTAAAAGAGGAAATTTGCATGACAAGTTAGATACTGAATCAACCCTCGACAGAGAAAGCAAATACTTAACCTCAGCAACAGGAAGACCAAATGTGTTTCCAAAAAGAGTTGCTTTGACTGTTTCAGTTGAACCAAGAAGAGGAGCTCCTGGCATCAATAAACAAAATAAAATAACATATAGTATACCAAACCATATTCCATAAAAAGAACAGTGCCATTAGACTGAATGAATTTCTTACAAGAATATTTTATACCTACTGCAAAGTATGCATGAACATGTTTGTCCAGCCATTTGTTGTAATGTTTTGGAGCAATTTCTAGCTTTAACCATTCCAAGAAATAGCGGAACACATGGTTACCCAAAGAATGTGCAAGTACGATTGAGGGTCCACCACGGAGTTTATGTGCAGTTTCAAAAGTCAATCTGCAATAAAAATGTAACAAAAATTAAGTCATTTCATCTTCCTTGTATATTACATTCTGTTGATGCCATATGTTAATAAACACACATAAAACATCCTAATGGTGGATAAGCTTTACGCAATAGTCTAATAAGCTCTTGAGAGATGCGGCAGTAAAACAAATTGATGACATTTTTAACATTAAAATCATATGTAGCTGAATATGTATTTCCCCCACAACCGCAAACATCATACATACTAGTTAAAAAAGAAAAAGTACACGTGACCAAAATCCCATGCTTGCAGGCTATTCAAGCAATTGTAAAAAGTACTCCTTTCACCCACGACTTTCATTTATCTGCCAGAATATAAAGGAATTGGATAAATCACGAACTTTATCTCAGCAAAGAGATGGAAAAGCCTCAAATAGGAGAAAATATTGAGGAATGGTTATAATTAAGGTGATTGCTCAAGCTGATACAGAGTCCCGCTCAAAAGAACTCACTATATGAAATGATAAATGCTGTCAAAATATTTGCCAGACAACCATATGTTAAGATAAATTATAATTAATATTATAATATAAGCAAATGAGTTCAGTAATCTAAGCAGTATACATACTTGAGCCGGTGAAAATAAAGGTCTCGCTTCTCAAGCTTTGATGGAGATAATCTCCAATCATATGGAACAGCAATAATTGAATTAGCCTCAATTCCAAACTCAATGCACCACTTAATCCATTCTTTCCATACAGAGGAAAGCGGACCTAAAGAACAAAAGAAATTCCTTATAGTATCTTGTCATCCTTTAATGACATAAAGAATCAAAATATAACTAAATATGTAGAAGATAAACCTGTTATATAGCCAGGATCAAGTTCAGTGATGGCAGAAAGACCATCATCAGGTCTTGACTTGCATTCAGGATGATCCGTTTGGTTGTAAGGTTCAAGTAACATACACTTAAGCCAACAATTTACAGTAGAAAGAAGCTGCAAAACAGAGAGATAATTCACAAACAAATAACAATCTATAATCCTGGTACTAGATTAAGCAGAGACAATACTTAATACCACGACAAGATATGCTTAAATCAGTAAGAAAGAAAGACACTGATCATTCCAAAATTTCATAAAAAACAATAAAAAGAATACAATAAGCTTCGGTTTCTCTCCAATACAGCAGTGGAAACTGAACTAGGAAATAGCCATTTCCAAGGACCATAAGCATTTCAAACATTTTCTGGAAGCGGAAAATTCTCGTTTAGACATTAAGCATCGATTGAAATGACAAAGTTAATTTTGCATGCTCTTCCATTGAAGCAGAAGAAAAAGTTTCAAAGATTTTCAGGAAGCGGATAATTAGCGCATAGCACATTCAATTCAAAAAAGAAATAAGAGAGCCAAAAAACCGATAGTTACTTTAGTGGTGTCGAGCCACACAAGGTCAAGCGGATTAAAATCGAGAGGAGAGTAAGGACAGTCAAGAAAAGACCAAGCTCTGAGCTGAGTTGAAGCGAAACCAGGAATTATAATCCCGGAAACCGTCGAGTAATCTCCGCTGAACTCTCCTTCTTCATCGCCGGAGCTTCCCCGCAGAAACAAAACCACAACGACGATTGCTACACGAAGAACACCACCTCTCATCATTATCGTCTTCATCTCATTCTACTATTCGGAGAGAGATTGCAAAGGTTTACATTGCAGACTATATGAAGAACTAGAAGGCCTCTTTGACTTGTCTGGGAGTCAACAGTATAAAAGCTACTTTTCCCATATGCCTGCGCCTTTTTATTGGGATATGATCAAAACGGTACCGTTTATTTCCACCTGCGGGTTTTGTTTCGCCCTCAGATCAGATCCACGCCGTTTAAGTTCGTTAATACTGGCGCCAATAATTAACATGAAAAGATGAAGGATAAAGCCGTAAAGACAAAAAAAAGGAGCCAAAAGGCAGAGATTTGTTTGAATCTGCATAGCGATGGAAACGAAGCTTGAAGGATTAATCTCACAAGACGACAGCAGAAAGCTCCAGAGAATCCCTTTCAATGAATTCCTGAATCCAATAAGTAATGAGTATTTTCGTTTTAAGCGAAATCGGATCCAATGGAATCGTCGGCGGTTTCCTCTAGGTTTTTGTTCAGAGATCACGACGAAGCAGAGACTGCAGCCGAGTCCGATTACAGCTCCGTTATCTCATCTATTTCTACTGGCGGAGACGAGAATGAGGATTCGGAACTCGAATCCATGACCGGAAAAGTAAGCTGAGGCCAGTTGTGGAAAACAATCAGCGTTTCTTCAATTTCAATTCATCATAATGGAGTTTTCATTTTTGTTTTCTGATTGCCTAGGGAATAAGGCGACTGTGCACGGAGCTACTGGAAATAAAGGCGATATCAGATGAAGATTTTCATGCAAATGTCATCGCTAATTATTCAGCGTTTGTCGGGTATTTTCGTTTTCATTCTTCATTGTTAGTCTCTTTGTTACACTTTCAGTAAAATTTATCACTGTATTGTAGAAAATCACATCAAATTGTTTCGAAGAGCTGGTGCTTAAACATCTATGTTCAATTCGATAATCATGCAATAGATCCATTTGTTTCAAGTTGTAATCCATGTACTTCTGTGGTCATTCTTTGTGTTTGCAGAATATTTGAGGAAGTAAACGAAATGGAAAAGGAATTGATCCAACTGAGAAACCATGTTTTAACACACAAGAAACTTGTACAAGATGTAGTTCCTGGTGTATGTTTAAAGGCTTTTTCAGAGGATAACATGGAAATAATAGCAGAAGAATTCAAGAATGATGAGTCTCCTCCCGTGAATGAGTTGGAGGAGCGTATCAATTATGTTTCCGAAAATTTGGACATCCTCCTGTTGGAAAACAGGGCTGATGAAGCTATAGCAATTATAGAGATGGAAGAAGAAAAGTTACACAAATTGCAGTTTGAAGATGATACTCCTTTGGATCTCGTAATGTTATACAACTCAGTGATTTCGGAGGGGAAAGCCGCGGCTAAATTGCATTTAACTCTGATGGCAGAAAATTGTAGAATTTCTGCTGCAGAACTACAGAAGGCACTAAGTGGAATTTGCAAGCTGGGTGATGATCATTTAGCAACTCAATTATTGATCAAGTATTACCATTCTCGACTTGCTACCAGGGTTCGCAATATGCATACTTCGAAATCGTTCTTCGACAAGCTATGCATTATGGAACTTTCAAAATTTGTTTTGTCTACAATTTCCCAAGCAGCAAGGAGTTTTGTCATGCTTTATGGCGAATCATTTTCCTATGCCTCAGAATTTATGCAGTGGGTCGAAAAAGAAATCGAATCATTTGTTGTTTCTTTTACTAAATATTTTAAATTTATCTTAGAAATAAGTGGTGGACTGTCTGCAATAGTAGAGGCAGTACAATTTGCAATCTCATATTGCTCTTTATTAGAAACTCAAAGATTAAAACTAAAGCCGTTCTTGATCATGTATCTTAAGGCTCATGTGGAAGATCTTTTACAGATTCATATAGACCACTTTAAGAAAGTCATTAATATATTTACAGCAACTGATGCTTGGATATTGGGCAAATATCTTGTATCTGGAAATCTAAATCAAGGCTGCTCTTATGTGGTTGTTGAGCAACAACCAGAATATTGCCTACTAACTAACAGTGGCCGGTGTTTTGTAACTCTACTGCAGGTTTGTTTAATTACATTTGACTCAACTTTTAATGTACACACTTCTAAATGATTGCTTATAGAGTGAAAAGAAACATCATAAGACTTATCTATGTCTTATGCTTGTCTGCATCAGTCCATATGCATTGTTTAAGCAAATAACACATTTTCTTAAAGCTAGGAATGCTAACAGAAAAGTGCATTTTCGTTTTTTCTTTTTTCATGGCAGCAGTGGAAACTCTCGTTTAACTTCCATAATTTTCACTGAAAGGACATAAAAAAGTTTAAAGACATTTTTGGACCTTTTTTTGCGGAAATTTTGGTCAATAGAACAGTATGTTGAAGCATACTTACTTTTCAATGTGGAAGCTGTTTCGTAATTTTTGGTCTTCTTTTTCAGGCTATAACAAAAGACGTTATTCCTTTGGTCGCCCTTGGAATGGAAGGTTCTATCCTTGCAGGAATGAGTAACCTTTTCATGGAGTATATAGCCATTCTTGAAAAGGCCCTCACCTATGAAATGCATGTATCAGGAGTAAGCGGTTCAGTAATAATTTTGGCAGAGTCAATGCCACAAAAAGTTTCAATTCTGGCAAATGTGTCAACACTTGAACATTTTTTCTCTAGAACTGTTGTAACAATATTTAGAAGCATTAACACAATTGATTCTGAGTTAAAAGAAGATCTATCTGTCAATATTCAACAGCATGACATTGACAATTATGTCGTGGTCATTCAAGAGACAGCTGCTCATCTCAGAGCCCAATTCTTCCGGCAGTTTCTCTACAGAGTATTTTCTCTTGAGAAGTCAAACTTGATCTCTTTCATACGTGTTAATTGTGAAACTGATTCTAGCTTGGTTCATTATCTAATGCCCTCTGCTGTTTTCCAGGTACTCATTTTAGTGAACTATAATCATATATAGAATATAATATTCATTTTTTTTCATACCAAAAGAAAGAATAAAGAATGAAGAGCACTCATCTATTCAGGAAGGCTCATTCTTTATAATTTTGCTTCATTTATTGTTCTCCTTGGCCCATGGAAGTATTATAGTTTTACCTCTGTAAGTAATCCTTATGACTTTTCTGTGATCATTTGTACAATGGTAGAATTGGGTAGGACATGAAAAAGAGAAAATGATAACATTAGAAATGGTTAAAAGTGTTTTAGTGCACTAGTTTTCTGTTTTTAGTCTTTTAACCTTTAGGACAAGATGTTTATATAATGGGTAAATTGCGAGTTTCAGCAATGTTCTATCATTGATTTACCTGATTCTGCTGAACCAGTTAATTGAACGTCAATTGGACTAGTTAAAGACATATACATGATAGACTTAGGTTCATAGTTTAACTTGATGTCAAGGTCCAGTGAGAGAGGGCGATCTGTAAAAGAGAGAAGATGTTGGACAGGCCTAGCCGGAGGTCCGGTGAAGCCTCTCCGATGATCAAGTTAGTTACAGGAGAGATGGAAGAATAATGATGAAGGGAGTAAGTGAGAAATGGATACCTTCTTGCCTAGGGACGTGTGCACACATATAAGCTGTTAAGATGATGACGTGACATAACCGCCATACCTCTTGCCCAAGTAATGGGCTTGGGTCATGTTTAATGGGCCTTTAGGCTGAGGGGCCTGGAGTGTGGCCTCCGCTATCAAAATTCTTTTAACTGTTCTACTCAGTCAGTCTGAATGTGCTTTGTATCACAGACACAGCCTGGTTATGAAGCAGGCTCCAGCAGCTCTACTGCTGGTATATTGCTGTTGGCTTTAAGATATTCTAGAGGTGCTAATTTTCTGTTGGGAACCTTATAAAGTTTATGATATTTCTCCCACAGAGGACACTTAAAGTCTGATATAATTTTTACTTCACGTATCAGAGCTAATAATAATTGATTACAATTCAATTATCTGAAGGTAGAAAAAGTTGAAATGCATCTGAGGTTAAAAAAAAGTTAAAATGCATTTTGAAAAAACAAAAATATGTTCTAAACTTCTGCAATTTTATAAATTATTGAGTTAGTTACATGGTCTCACCATAAAACATAAAACTGAGTTCAACTATCACAAGAATTTTTCCAGACCGGTGCAAAAGGTTATGTGAATGGATTTGATTTCTTTGTGTATCAGCTGTTGTTTCTGGAGCTTAGAAAATTAGGTAAACTTGCTGAGGACAATGTTTTTGAAGAGGGTTGGCTGATGGGGCTATTGAGGGAGTTGATTGAGGCCATATTCTCCTGGATTTCAAACAACAAAGAGATTTGGGAAACTAAGAAAGGAAAATTGAATGTCCAAAATACTGAAGTCTTAAATCAGGTTTATACCCATGTTTGAAAAATTTCTTCCCGTTATTAAATGTGTTGCCATTATGCATAAACTTAAACATGTACTGAATTGCCCGAATTACTGTCATTTGCCTACACCAGTTTGTTTTAGACATCAATTTTCTGGTGGAAGTCATTAGATATGGGGAGTACTTTCCAGACCAGCCTTTGGCTCCTGCAAATCTCATGCAATCAGTTTTTATTTCCGCTGGACTGGATCCTCTAAGGTAATTTCTTTCTCCAATATGATAGTTATTGATACGAATTGCTAAGTATTATTGCCATGCATATTTACTCAATGACAGAACAAGGTATTGTTTATGATTTTCTTACATTTGTTAAGATCTGTACAAATGCAATTGTTTCAGAAAAAAAATATAGTCCATATGCAATATCAAAATGAATCTATTAATGTTTTAACTTTATTGTGAATTTTGTCACGAATTTCCCTCGGCCAATGCTAGAGGTGACTAAGTTGCCTCCTAGAGATGAATATTTCAAGTTGTGCAGAGATGACGATGACGACGGGTGGACTATAAAAGCTGCAACTGATGCGATTGAGAGGCTGTTAGACATTGAGAAAACAGAATCACATTCAAATGACGAAGTTGTTAGTGATAATCTAGAACCAGCTGAAATCAAGTCGGACAATGCAAGTGAAACATTCTTGGACATCGTTGATGCTAGAAGTTCGTTTGACTTTGAGGTAGCCACCATCGCAGAAGAAGAAGAAGGAGCAACAGATGATTCGGACATTGCTATGACGCGAGGAAAAGAAACAAATTCAATAGAGCTGATTCATCATAGCTGTTCAGATACCCCAAAAGACCAGGGTAATTCTGTCTCGGGAAAATATTTAAATGATATCGAAGCTGAAAACAGAGAATACGAAGAACCCATTTTGCCAAACCTGCTACAATCTGGTGAGTCTGCAAGCCCTGTGAGGATAAAAATAATGACCTATGAGGAGATGCTTTTGTGATTTTCAGATGAAGAAATAAAAGGTGCAGTAGGCAGAAATCTTGTCGTAAAGACGAATAAAGTCAAGCATTATCTTATGAGAAACTATTTTTTTTATGAAATTTTATGAGAAACTATCAAGTTCAAATAAATTGATAGTTTTGAGCAATTCTTCCCATAGCTACTTCTATCCAAAACTTGGTTTTGAGGATATAAAAATTAGCCATGACTTAGCTTCTTTCTCCTCTATAATGTTTATGGCAAGTTTATGATTTCAATTCTTCATTACAGTTGCTTGTTATTGATAGTACCATATTGGATGAAATAATATACTTCAACAATAGACTATAGTGTTTGACAAGGTTGTCCTTTGGAAATCTACACATGTAAATTTGCAATGGAGATTTTCTTTTTGCAAGATTTAGGGCATGTTTTGTTTGAGCCAATGCAAAAACTGTTTTCCATCTATTTCTCTAAAAAGCATGTTTTCACACATTTTTTGAAAGTTGGTCCTAATTGTTGAGAAAAAATTTCCAATGAGTTGTTTGAGATAACAACAATGATGCAATAGGCAACAAGCACTAAAATATATGGTGAACCCTATAAACAAAATAACTAAATCGATATTTATATGAAGTCATGTATTAATTTCAATGAGAAAGTCATATTTTGTTAATTCTATAAAAAAAATGTAGGCGTTGCTTGAGATATTTTCCAGCTCCGGCTAAGACATCTATTACAGACTTTCAATGCCATTAATTTTTCAATTTCCTTACAAAAGCGTTTAATAAGGCGCTATTAATAAAATTTAATTAATTAAGGCGGAATTTAGTACTAGTAGTAAAATTCTTTGGAAATCACCCACGAGATTTATAAAATACGATATAATGAGGAGAAAATGAGTGGCGGGAGTTGTGAGAAGCGCGCCTTTTGTCTTCAAACAGAAAATACATTTCCCAAGCTACGACACGCGTAAGTTATCTATTAGACTTATCCTACAGCTCTATTAAATAACGATCCAAATTTCTGAAAATCCAATGAACGCAAATCCTGGCCGTCCACGTGTACCGGCTCCCCGATTTTCTCTTCAATCCCTGCGACTCTTTTCCATCACTGAGCTTTGCCCTTCTCTCAAGTACTAACGGTTCTGAAACACCAATTTCATCAAATTCGCAGCTTTCGAAGCTTCGTTTTAATCCTGATAATGACGGATTCGACGAAACAAAGTAGTAGTACTTTCAAATCTATGAATCCATGGGTTCTCCACCTTCAGAAATTGGGTCTTGAACTGAAATGTCCGCTCTGGTTTGATCTTCTTTTTAACCTTTCGATTTCTTCAATTTATCCCACCTTGATTTTGTGTTTTTCAGTCTATAATTTACCTCTTGTTTGGTTTCTTGATGCATGCAAGCAGTTTAGAGTTGTTAAAGCGACCATCTTTGCTTCCCTGTGATCATATTTTTTGCAAGTTCGTATCCTTCTCATCAATTAATCTTTCTATATTTCATATTTCATGGGCGGTGTTCGGTTTTCCTCTTGCATTCGATTTGTTATCATGACCTGGGCGTTTGAATCAATTGCAGATCATGTCTACCTGAAACGACGCAGTGTAGGTCAGAGTGCCCTCTTTGTAAAGCTCACTATTTCGACCATGGTAAGTAGATTTACCTCCTTCTTGATAGAAATTTCCTAGTATTTGGTATTAAACTATCAGTCCTCCCTGTAATGTCTAATCCTTGTCACTAATTGTCTGTTTTCTCTGTTACTTGTAATGCATCTTTGTTTGCTGAAATTGTTTAAATTAGCTAAAATAATCATGTGTTGCAGATCCGAGGCCAATGTCTTTCGTAGAAAACATTGTGACAATCTATAAGAGTTTGGATCCTTTAAATAGTGTTCAAAAGACTGACCAGGAAGGCAAATTCGAATCGCGTAATGGAGGTGATGATGATGAGCAGAATGGAAACACTCTACCATTGAATTCCCAGTCGGGACCCGCGAGAATCGAGAATTACGGGATTCAGACTGATACACATCAGGTTAACCAACTATCAGCTAGTAGCCCTCGTTCCACCGGTGACATTAAGAATCCTGAAAATGAAATCTTTGATCGGGTTGGTTGTAATGTTAGAATACAACTGTTGATTTCAGTGATTTTGGTCTTATGATATAGATTTGTTTATTTAATGACATGCCTGAAAGTCTGAAAATTTAAATGCTCAGAGATCAGCCAAGCGAAATCTGGATGACAGTTTTACCTCGGGAACTGATGTTAATTTGAGAGACTCAAAGAGACATAAGAAGCTGGACTGTGGCCCATTAAACATACGAACCACTAAATCAAAAAACGGAAATTCAGGCATTTCGAACTGTCAATCAGGTCATACATCTGTAAAGAACTCTGAATCACAAACTGTTTGTGGGTTCTGCCAGTCATCCAAAATCTCAAAGGTAAATGTGCATATATATTTAATTACCTCCATTATTACAAGGATTTAAAAATTTAATCTTTTATTCATTTTTAGGAGACTGGTTCGATGTTGCACTTTGTCGATGGAAAGTTGGTAGAGGGTGATGAGGCATATTTATCCGGTGCTATACATGTCCACAAGATTTGCGTCGATTGGTAACTACTAACTACCTTAATGTTATTTAACTGATTGTAAAAATTAGACCAGTATTGAGTTTTCTGCCTAGTGTGCCTTTTTTGAATGTACAATGACATGCAGGGCACCACAAGTATATTTTACCGATTACCAAACTGTAAAAAATCTCAAGTCAGAAGTGGGTAGAGGTGCCAAATTGAGGTGTAGCGGGTGTGATAGGAAGGGCGCGGCCCTTGGATGCTACCACAAATCTTGTAGAAGAAGCTATCATGTTATGTGTGCAAAGGAAATCGCTGGTTGCCGATGGGATTATGTTAGTTTTTCTGATTTTTATTCAATTACATGAAGTGTGGTAAAAAAATTGCCTTTTTTTACAGTTTTTGTTTTCCGATTCGTAGGATAGTTATCTTGTGCTATGCCCGGCTCATACTAATGTTAGTTTTCCAAATGAGAAGAAGTCCAAGTCCAAGAATCGTGTAGGAAATTCTCAAATGCCTAGTCAACACTCTCCCTTGCCTGATAAAATGTAAATACTCTTGTGATCGATTAGGCGTTGTATCTTTCGCTGCGACAAACTAGTTACGAAATGTTGTTTGTTTTCTGAATGGTCTGAAATTTAACTGTTCTTTGCTGCTCTGTATGCAGAGCCCACTTTTTGCCAGAATCTTCCGTTTGGGCAAAAGAATGGGTTTTTTGTGGGTCTGCTTTGTCTTCTGAGGAGAAGGTAAACATGTTAATTTTTTTCATCTATCCTTTGCTTGATTGTGATCGCTTATCCCGTGCATAGTTGTTAGAGGCGCAAGACACTCTGAGGTGTAAGGGGGCCAAGCGCGCGCCTAAGGTACGCCAGGCGCAAGAAAATCGCAAAAAAAATGTTAATTGAAAAGTGAAGTTAAATGCAATAGCATACCAAAAAAGAATTAAGAGAATTTTTAGATGTGCATATATAAGTAAAATTTACGCATCACATTAGGAATATCTAGCCTTGAATTAATCCAGCCGTAATAGGAATTGAATTGGGAATATCTAACCTTGAATTTTAATACAACTCGTAAAAATAGATGGAAAACACATATTAATGTCAGTTTGCAAAATAGCTAACATTCGGTCTTTTCCTCGGGATCAGAGTCTTTTGGTCGAGTTTGGAACCATGATTGGTGTGCCTGTGACTAAATTCTGGAGACCAGATGTGACGCATGTCATTGCAGCCACGGATTCAAATGGGGCATGTACAAGAACACTTAAAGTTCTCAGGGCCATTTTGCACGGGAAATGGGTTCTTAAAATCGACTGTAAGTAACCTTATCGTCAATCTGATGATATTCTCGTTTGAACCTGAACAATTGATCAATATCCAGATTCTACATTGTTAAATTTTCAGCTTTGCTTCTGGTTTTGATTTTTTGTTGATGCCGTGCCTCGCTATTTATTTGCTCTTTACAGGGGTGAAGGCGTGCATGAATTCTATACAACCTGTGGCTGAAGAAGCTTATGAAATTAGTCTAGACAACCATGGCAGCCAAAATGGCCCGAAAAGTGGCAGGCTCAGTATGCTTCAATTGCAGGCACCGAAACTCTTCAATGGCTTCGATTTCTATTTCTCTGGCGACTTTGTGCCTGATCACAAGGATGATCTCGAAAACCTGGTGAAAGCTGGTGGAGGTAATGTTTTAGAGAGCAAGTCGGAAATAGTGCAAAAAAGCCATGGCCAAACACGAGTGTTAGTTGTTTATAATGCCGAACCCCCGCTAGGAGTAGAAGTTACGGTTTTGTGGCAAAGACTGAACGACGCTCACGACCTGGCTGCCGAAATCGGTTGCCAGGTCATCGGTCACACGTGGCTACTGGAATCGATCGCTTCATACAAGTTGCAGCCTTTTTAAGATGTAAACCCTAGTTTTCGAGATTCGTCTCAGAAACAATTTATGAAAAACGAAATCAGCTTCTTTTGAAACATCAAATTGATATTATATCATATAAAAATTACATATAATCTTTCGTTATCTTATGTATGAACCTTATCGGGTGAATTTTCGATGGCGTCCTGCAACTCCTTTTTCGAGTCTATATCGACATTGTAGATGTACAACTTAGCCACGACCAAAAAGATGACAAAGTTGATGAAAATCAAGATGGCCAGAAAAGCATAGTAGTAATCCAAATGAGAGACATTGAGATTATTCAAGATCCAACCTTTGTGCCCATTTCTCTTGGTGACATTAGCAACGGTTTTCAGCAGAAAACTACTGAGAAAATTCCCAATCCCCAAACTAGTCGTAAAATACGAAGTCCCCAAACTCTTCATCCCTTCAGGCGCCTGGTCGTAGAAAAACTCCAACTTGGCGACCTCAATGAATGTATCGGCAACACCCATCAAAGCGAACTGTGGCAAGAGAATGAAAATACTAAGAGGGACAATACCATCTTTTTTGACGATGTTGTGTCGTTCCGCGACATGTAGTCTTCTCCTCTCAGCGAAACAAGCGGTGACCAACACGACGAAATGTAGAACAAGCCCGACTGCCATTCTTTGCAGCAACGTGATTCCTCTAGGGTTTTTGGTGTACTTTCTCGCCAAGGGCACGAAGTAACGGTCGTAGATAACGAGGCTGATGAGCATGAAAAGCGTCACGAATGCTGTGAGACTTGCTGCTGGGATTTCGAAACGGGGTCCCATGCTTCGGTCTAATGTCGTGCCTTGTTTGATGAACAATGTGTGGATTTGTCCGAACATTGTACTTGGCAAGAATGTCACCATTAAAATTGGTAGCATTTTAATCATTTGTTTGGTTTCTTCTACTTGCGTTACGGTGCATAGCATCCACGGCGAATTCGTGTCGCACTTCACTGCTGCCTTGTCGAAGAGTCTGCAGAATTTTTAAGAGTCTCAGATGTCAAAGTAGTTCATTAGATTATAATTAGCGACATTTTATTGTAAGAGTTGATACTACATGTGGATTGAGTAGGGCCGTTCTTGAGGAGTTATCGTCATGGGCGACCGTTCAGGACCCATATTAGAGAGGGAATTAAAATAAAATTTTTTAACTTTTTAATTCATAGTGTCTGAAATATAAATATTAATTGAGTTAGGTCAAATGAAACTTCCGTTAAAAAAATGGTTACATGTCTTTTCAAAATGTTGATCTTTTATTATAATTTTCAAAACTGAAAGCCTATTTGAGTTCTCAAAATTTCTTAGATTATTTTTCTATTTGTCATATTTTCTTTTTAAATTTAGGCTTTACAAATCAATAATTTTGAAAAACTCAAAAATTATGTATCTTTTTTTTCTTTCACATAAAAAGGAGAAAATATTTTTTCCTTTTACCTTTTTTAAGCTAACTTTGTCAACCCTTATAACTACCTTCTCTTTCTTATTTATTTTGAATTTTGCTACTTCAAACGTCGATATCTCACAAACCGTTGATTTTTTCGAATCGACGTTTTAAATATTTTGTTCATCTTAATTTTATCTTTAAAAAGACATACACTTTGTTTTTTTCTAAAAAAAATTAATGTTTTGCAATCTTATACGGTGTATAATTGTGGTATAATGCCCTTTTTACTACATTTTCATGAAGGCTTTATAAATAGTGTAAAATTGTATAATGAATATATATGGATTTTTTTCTCCTTTATGTTCATAATAGGATCGATTTCCCCATAAAAATCATAACATGAAGACCTTACACTTGATATGAAAGCTCTTATACATGGTATAATAGTGGTTATTTTTACAACAAAACTCACTTTCTAGTAAAAAAAATAATTTATCGTAGTCTTATACATTGTATAATAGTTGTATAATACCTGTTTTTACT
>CATIWQ010376646.1:0-10938 GCA_949673415.1 Euphorbia schlechtendalii
GTGCCAAAAACTTGTTCACATAAAGCAAAGGTGTTGTCAGTACCACTTATCACATAGAAAAATGATGATAACTGCAAGTATACAGTTGCGATGTAGTTTTAAAAGATATCGATCCCACAGGGAAGGACTAGCTCTAAAGATCAACAAGGAAAAACAAAACAAAGAAAATAAAATATTTTTGGATTTTAGTTGGAATGATGGATGGATAGACAAATGCATGAAAGATTAGAAAAGATAAAAGTATATAGATATTCCCTACGAACAAGTATAGTAAAGAAATCATGCAAGGTCATCAAAGATATTATGTTCACTAGATTAATTTAACATAATCGATTCTAGACACTCAGATATTCAATTATTCACCGTAGAGCAACACATGAAATGACTTTTCTAAGTCTAGCGCAAACGAATTAAGACAATTATATAAACCTAGACAACATCAATACTATGCTTAGTTCGGATCGCCCTCACATAGCCACATTTAGCAAGTTACCATTCCAAAAATGTTAGCTCACTAAATAGCGTTATATCATAGATCCAGTGATTATAAATGATATTGTTAACCCCGAAACTACTCTTAAAATTAACTCCATTGCATATAACTTGATTAATATAAAAGACTTAACACGGAATACGTATTATGACACATAGACATATCATAAACTTCGAAATAGAAAGCATAAGTAGAAAGCAAAGAAAATTTGTAAGGTATGCAAGTGAAAGCTAAAGTTGATCAGACCGTATCCACACTTTAATGGGAGTCGTCAATTCCCGCAATTCCTGCGTCTGCTTTGAATTCGGTCTCGGCTCGTACAGAACCTCCTCTAGGATGCTATTCTTTGTGAATATCGAACAAACTAATGTTGAAGAACAAAAAATTTTATTGATAAGTGCTTTGCAATTACACTCATACAACAAATGATCGAATATGTAGAGAAATCTAGTGATCGAAACAAGGATTCGAATCACTTAAACATTTTCTTGCTAATGCTTATGGACGTAGCGAAAACTAAACATTTTTACTCTCTATCTATACACACATTATGCACTAATTTTCCACCCCTTCATTCTGCACCATATGCCACTGGTGGTGCATGAAATTATTGAGGATTTGGAGCCCTATTTATAGAGTTTGAAGGGTTGCTTCTATCCAAATGAAGAGTCACATCCATTGGTGAAAGATTGCATCTCTTCACTTTGATTGGTTGGTGAAACTTGATGTTATCCACAATGAATAGGAACCTTTTCATGATTGGTTGACTCTTGATAAGTGTCTTTTCATTGGTAGTTGATGGCGGTTAATGGCGGTTGATCATGCTTATCTGGCGAATGGTAGTTAAGAAGATAATACCAGAAAACCATCCAAATCGCGAACGCGATAGACAAGTCACAAGCGTGAATCTTCCTTTGACAGAGTTCTGTTCTGAAGTGACCAGGTCGCGATCGCGAATGATTGTCACGACCGTGAATGGAGTTTTCTTCAGAAATTTCCTTTCAACTTCACCGATCTTCGACAGCTTCGATCCTAAGCCAAATCTTTAAGTTCCACGCATCTTTTTGCACCTTTTTCACTCTTTTTTCATAGAATTCCACTTTTGATCCTTTTACTCCCAAGATTTACCTAGTATCTACATTTGCATCAAAAACAACTACATACCACGTGAAATCTTTTATATGAAGTATAAAAGTGACTCAAACTATAGTGTTTATTGTGTGAAATTATCATGATAATAAGTGTAATTATACACTTATCAAAAAGCATATAACTTAATTAATATAAATGTCACAAAACGAATTACTCGTTATGATACATACACATATCATAAACATCGAAATAGAAAGTATAAGATGAAAACAAAGTAAAGTTGTAAGGTATGCAAGTGAAAGCTAAAGTTGATCAAACTGTATCCACTCTTTAATGGGAGTCTTCAATTCTCGCAATTCCTGCGTCTACTTTGAATCCGGTCTCGACTCATACAGAACCTCCTCTAGGATGCTATTCTTTGTGAATATCGAATAAAAGAAAGTTGAAGAACAAAAACTTTGATTGATAAGTGCTTTGCAATTACACTAATACCACAAACGCTCGAATTTGTGTAGAAATATATTGATCGAAATAGGAATCGAATCACTCATACATTTTTCTTGCTAAGACTTTGAACGTAGAGAAATTTAGATATTACACTCTCTACCCATACACGTATACTATCATTCAATGCCTTCTATTCATGCCATATCACCACGCAATGAAATTGTTTGAGTTAGGAGCTTATTTATAGAGTGTGAAGGGTTGCGTCTATCCAAACGAAGAGTCATGTCCATTGGCGAAGAGTTGCATCAGTTCATTTTGATTGGATGTAAAGATTCATCCTCATCCACAACGGAAAGGCACCTTTTCACGATTGGTTGACTTCCAAAAGGTGTCTTTTCAGTTGGTAGTTGATGGCGGTTAATCATTCTTATTCGGTGGTTGAAAGAAGAGAAGAGTTTACCAAAAACCAGTCAAGGTCATGACAGCGAATGTATGTCACGACCATGAATACTTATTTGGCAACTTTCTATTGTGAATGTTAACAAGTCATGATCGTGATATATTTGTCATGATCGTGACATGCCTTTTTCACATGATTCCTCTTCGCGATTTCTACAGATATTTGACATCTTCGATCCTTTACCAATTCCTTAAGTTCCACGCATCTTTTTGCACCTTTTTCACTCTTTTTCCATAAAATTCCACTTTTATTCATTTTACTTCCAAGATTTACCTAGTTTTTGCATTTGCATAAAAACAACTACCTACTACATGAAATCTTTTATAGGAAGTATAAAATGACTTAAACCATAGTGTTTAATGATTGAAATTTTCATGATTATAAGTGTAATTGTACACTTATCAATGCTCACCTTACCATCCCGAACTTCAAATCGTGCTCCATAGCTAAAGCCTATTATTTCGAGAGAATGGATGATCTTGTTAGGTTTTCCATCAATTACCCGATCACCACTTTATGCCCGAGGCTCGAGGAACATGCCTCGACGTGTAGGTGACCCGAAACTCCCTTAATAATTCGAGTTTTTTCCCGATTTCTAGTTTGAAACCTAGGTTGTTATGTTTGTTAAAAATGCATGTTTTTTATGGGATTGATGCATGATTAGGCTTAGTTTATTGATTTTAGATAGTCTCTAGATGATTTGGAACCCAAATGTGGGGGTTTTTTTGTGAAAAATTTGGATTTTTAGTGGTGGATTTTTGGGCAGAATTGTTTTTGCCTCTGCAACTGCAATGTCGTTAACAACATTGCTCCATGCTGTTAACGACATTACCCATATCGCTAACAACATGGCTTAGGTAGAGGCAAAAACAATTCTACCTAAACAAAGATCACTTTTTGGCCTTTTTCTTCCAGTTTAAATGCACTTTTTTTAACGATACCTAATGCTTTTTAACATGCATTAAATGAATTTTCGATCAAAATGGAAGTGATTGTGATGCGAAAGGATATGGATTTGGGTACTTCTTCGATAGGCATATTTGTTGATTTGATAGCTAACCCCTGCTTTTATTTTCTTTGTTTTTTACAGCCACAGACCTACACCAACTTTGTTGGTATAGGGACTATGGGGTGATGGTGGAACCACACTACCGATGACTTGGAGCTTCGTGACGCTATTGACACTACCGATTTTAGGGCCTTGGCCTGGATTATACCAGCACACATGCCACATCTATCCCACCTCACTTGTACCGTCTTGTTCGAGCGATGGTCCAAGACCACCCATACCTTCCATTTGCCTGTGGGGGTGTTGATGATCACACCATCGAACGTGGTGGCCATGACTGGGCTATCTTGGTACGAAGGGGCCATTCACTTCAATGTTTTCATGGATTAGTTCTCCACCTCGTGCTGGGTTATCAACCGGGTGCATGAGCTATTCAGCCTAGGCCCATGAGCTAGTAAGCTCTCATACAAAGAGCTATACACTTATTGGTGCTCGATGGACATCATACCTGTGAACCAGATGGTTCAATGCGTCATCTCTTTTCTCATCTCCCTGCTCATCATCCTATTCTTCCTCGTGGCATCGAGCAAGATCCACTATGGGCTGATATCCTCTATCGTGGATTTAGCGATGATTTATGGGCAGAAGTGGCCTCGGACCATTCTAGGCCAATTGTACTACAGTCTAGATTATGTAGTGAGAGCGCATGATAAGGTGCTCAAGTTGAGCCATGTCTTGCTTCAGGTAATTGATTTAGACTTTCCATCTCTAGTTTAAATGCAAAAAAATTTCTTACTACTTTGTTTGACTTTTCGCTACTTTTTGCAGGTTTGGGCCTTCGAGCATCGCATCCTCCCTAACCCGGTCTTCAAGACCGACCTAGTCTCTGTGAGCACATTCTAGTTATCTGGTATTGGCAGATTGGTGATCTTCGCTAGTGGGGGACTGCATACCAAGACTGCTTTCATCACTTAACGATCGAGCAGGTATCAAGTTGCTTACTTGAGCTTCTTTATTATTTTTTGTTTTGATAATTTTTTTGTAAAAATGTGTTCTCTTCTTGTCACATGTTAACTCTGATCCTTGGACTGCCATGCCAAATCGAGATGAGGTGGTATCCATGCGGACAACCATGGATGACCACCAGTTAGTTCTAGAGAGTCCTCTTTCCCTAGAGTGGTACTTCGAGGATAGGGTCTGGGGTTGGAGGACAACGCTAATGGATTGGTGGCCTATTCCTCCCCATCTTCCTACTGGGGTGTTCTAGCCAAACTTGATAATCACTTTGATGGAGGATCAAGCCACTTTTTTAAATGGGGATGGCGAGACAACCACCTCTGTTGGTATAGACTACCTGGCGCACTTACGATTGATTCTACCTCCTTGCCCTCGCATCTGGCCTACCGATTCCAAAGACTGGCATCACTAAAAGGTAAGGGAGATGGTGAGTAGAGCTCTCTCGAATGATGAGGAAGAGAAGGTTGACCTTGGCAGATGCAGTGGAGATGACGATCCCGATGGCGGACCAAGCCATGGAGGTGATGCGGGCAGCGGAGGCCATGGTGGCGATGGTGCTGATAGCGGGGGATATGGTGGTAGAGGCCACAGCGGTGGTGGTAAGGGTTCTTCCAGGGTATGAATCCTTCGTTCTTGGCTTCTTTAAGCTTTTATTGTGTTTGTTGAGTACTTACTTTCTTGAAACAGGCTGACGCCCCAAGCATACTAAGCTGATTCGTATGAGTGGGCTTATTATATTCCTAGGTTCATATACCTCACCACCCATTTGGATACCGCCTTCTTGCTAATGGCAAGGGTGGGGGAGCGAAAGGCGCATTTGCTGCTTCCGAGTCTGCATACCCTATCATTTACCCCTTAGGTTACCACCCACGTGAGTCTCTTCTCTTTCTTTCCTTAGAAGTTTGATTTTAAGTTCCATCGATTTTTGTTTTGACTTTTCTTTCATCATGGCATGTTCCCTGGGCAAATGCTGAGACCCTAACTCACCACTACTTATCTGCTCGTGATATGATCATCACGTAGAAAGGGGCGGCTGAGGTAATCCTGCTTAATTTTTGTAAAATGTGGATTATTAATTTATGCATGTTGGGTTTGTGAGATGATGTGTATGCTTATTTGTCATATGATGACATTTTTTTGTGAATATTTATGTTATGATGTATGCCCTCCACTGCAGGCCTTGATTTCTCTGGAGCACCAGAACTACTTGAGGTCCTAGGATCATGTGAGGACTCAAGATTTGAGGATTGAGGATCTGGAGCAGGCAGCTAGCTCAGGCTCAAAGGTTCATGCGCTCAATGACATCTGGCCAGAGCTAGTCCCAGATGCACCAAGGGACTTCTTCTCGCTCTAGCATGCACCGGGGTAGATCGGGTAGTAGGGATGTGGAGGCAGATAGTTGCATTGATGGGATCAAGGATGATAAGGATGATGGGGATTCCTCCTTTGTTTACATTTTCTTTATGTAGGGACAATTTTATTGTGGTTTTGGTGCCATTGACGCCTTTTAAACAATCTTTTTATGCTTTCAGATATTCTTGTTGAATTTGATTAAGTTAGTTGAATTTCTTTATTTGAACTCTTATAGTAATGTTTGATTTTGCTTGATATGATGATTCTTATGACTCTGGTGCATAGAAAAAAGACCCCGGTAAATTCCTCAGTCCAAAATTAACCCGTAAACTGACTTTTCATTAAGACGGCACCTCCGATTAGCTCCTGTAACTATCATATGGTTAACCAAATGAGAAAATCAAGTTTTCTAATAGATATAGGCAAACTTCTAGAAAAGCCATGTCGTTAACCTCTTTAACGATATCACAATATCGTTAACGACATTGCAATATTCTCGTTAACGATATTGCACCATATCGTTAACGATATCTTCAAGTTGTTAATGACATTGCATCTAGATTCCAGATTTTGCTTTCTTTTCTGCTTTTCTTCAAATGGCCCACAACCAACAACTCTGGTCTTTCCTACACACACTGAAGAACTTAGACTGGAAGAAACTCGAGAGATTCAGCTTATGAGGGTTCCGATATCTTGCATTTTGCCCCGTGAATACAACTTTAGTTAGGGCCACAGTTTCATTGTGGGATCCGAATGCTCATGTCTTCTGATTTTCTCATCAAGAGCTTTGCCCAATTATCGAGGAGTATCAAGCCATCCTTGGGATTCCATGTCCCTAGGCTTTTCTCTTAGAGTTCCCCTCCTACATCTTTGGTGCTGAAGCTACCCTCCGAGGTTTATGGAATTTGGATTACGTGGTGCCCTTTCTTGCTCATCCATCATCTTCTAGAGGGTTTTGGGTCGACACCATGTTGGAGTGGTGTGTCAGTGCTCCTAGGGCTCAAACTTCCTAGCCTTACATGGTGGCTCTGCTCTTGATGTCCATGTTTATTTGCGGGGTTGCCCCTGTTACCTCATTCCGGCTACTATTTGTCATTGATCCTTTATCTCAGGGGAACTCATCGTCTCCACTAGCGTTGGTGGAGAACCTCATTAGCATGGTGTTCGCTAGTTTTTTACAGATAATATAAAAGTTCTTAATATGAATAGGTGTTGTCAGTATCGCTTATCAAATGGAAAAATGATGATAACTGCAAGTATACAGTTGCGATGTAGTTTTAAAAGATATCGATCCCATAGGGAAGGAATTCAGTTCTAAGGACCAACTAGAGTTACGAAAACAAAGAAATAAGATAAATTGTAGGGTTTTAATGATAGACTGATGAAGAGAAAGATGCGTGAATAGATTAGAGAAGACGTAAACTATATAGATATTCCCTAAGAACAAGTATAGTAGAGAAAAACATGAAAAATCATCAAGAATATTTCATACACTAGATAACTTAACTTTTTCCTTTTCCTCAAGGTAAAGATAATAGAAGTGTATAAAATAATAATTCAAGTTCTTACCTCATTTGGCGAAAGACTATCGTAGTGAGTACCACATTCCCATTCTGCATAAAGTTCAAGTAAAAGTTCGAAATTTCTCACAAATTAGTAATGTGCAATTAATATAGTCCAGTTTCATACCTTTGCTCTTAATGGAGGGCCAATCGAATCACGTCTTCATATAAGCATTATACACTTGCTCGAATATTTCCTTCTCTCAAGTGTAGTATAAAGCATAAAATACAAAGGATATCTCAAGGTATTTTTAGGTAACATAAGAAGCTAAACACTCTTAGTGGTTGCATTTTATGCTCCATACCACTCTTCCCTTTTTTAAGTGGTTGCATTTTATGCTCCATACCACTTACTATCATTTTTTTTCTTTTAAGCATATGTTTTTGAAGTACAGATTTGTACTTTGCACCCATTTTTCATGCTATGCTACTCTTTCTTTTTTCACTCATTGAATGGTTGTAATTTTTTCTCCATACCATTCCTCACCTTTTGCATAACTCATTAGTTATCCTCTCTTTCTTTTGATTTTTTCTCTCAAAACCCTCATCCTTTACTGATCACTTTCAAAGTATTATGGCTATAGTTTCCCAACACTTTAAACACACTCAATACTTATAAGACGTATTCGAGAGTAGCATATAAAACTCATAGTAAGAACACTACTAGATATTACTCCATTTAAAACTTATCGGTAGCATTAAACTAAAATTATATAACTTATACTAATTCATTTTGCATTGAAATATATCGAAACATGCTTGGAATGTTGCTTTTGAATGTTACTCACCACTCATCCTTACTAAATGCTAAATGTTGTGCTATGAAGCTCTCACACTTTCAACGTGCGCTCAAACTAGAAACAAAAATTATGTTCAAAATTTGCACTAACATCAAACTTGTAACACCTAACACTCACAATAACCTTGGAACATATGTTAGTATAGCATAGGCATGGATAATGTATAAATAACACAAAATCAAGAAAATTTTCATATTCTTCAACTTTTTTAATTTTTTTGATTTTTTACAAATGCCTCCCCCCACACTAAAGAACACGATGTCCTCATTGTGAGAGATTTTACTAAAAATGAAAAACATAAAAAACAACTAACTAGTCTAAAAATTAGAAAAAGAAAAGTAAAGAAAAGAGTAAATCCATTTTTATTGAGAAGGAGAATTTGGGGGACTAGGAGTAAATTGACAATTTTGTTTTCTAAAGAAAGATAGTAATTTTCGAAGCACCGATTTATTACTCTTCTTTAGAATCTTCATGTCTTTTTTTATTACCCCAAGTTCTGCTTGGCAATTGTCCAATTTTTGCTACATACTCGCCTTCAAATCTTCCGAAGCTTCGTCTTCTTCATCTTCATCTTCTTCTTCAATCATCGGAGCCTTGCTAGGATGACGTCTAGCAGTTGGATCAGATGGGCCAACGAAAAATCTTCATGAGTTGAGCTTAGTTTCTTGGTGTGGTTGGAGTAGGAGAAGAAAGAATAGACACCATCATTTTCTTGAAGAAGTCTGGTATTCTTCAAGTAACTCCCATCCATATATCGAAACTACTCACCCGATTATTGAACATGGGGGAGTTTGTTTCGCGCACCTATTATAATGGCGGTGATAATTTCAGCCACCCCAATCTTATTCCTCATGCTCGTTGAATTCTTCTTCATCATGTCCCAAATTATATCCATGAACTCCGCTTTTTGCTTATTCATTGTGCAAGAAAGAACAAACAAATCTCTCTTTTGGACTTTGGTGTTCTCTACTTGATAAAATACTAAAGTTGCAAGGTATTTGTGGAGTAGAAGAATACACTCATCCTTAATAAGTTTATTTGGAGAATTTTTTGGATCGAAAACTCTCTTACCCATTAAATTTTCCCAAACTCGATTTTCTTGAAAAGATTCCGTCATGCTTGATGAAATATTAACTTCAAACACAAACTAAGTACTCATCATTTCTCTTGTGACAGTATAATGTCTACCTTGGTTGCGAAATTGAATTGCCCTCTTCTTTTTGTCTTCAAAATCGAATGTCGCTAGACATTCTAAAATCCACTCACGATTTTGTGGAAACCTTATCCCCACAAACATCTCCATTTGCTCATGGAGGCCTAAAGTCTCCAAGAAAACAAAATCAAGAAAGATCATACCCGTGATATCCAATTTGTTCAAAACTTGGAATCTTTTCCCCTCCTCACATGAACGAATGGGAAAAGGACAATTAGATTCTTGTTGATAGTTGGGGATTTCTCTTCTATTGGCGGTTACCTTAACAAGAGGCATGTTGGTTTTTGAAGTAAAGGTTGAAAAAGGTTTGGAATGTGGAAGAATAGAGATGAAAGAATCAGAACTTTAGAAAGCTTTGTAGGTTGTTGTGGTTATTGATTCAATCTAGACCTTTATATAGAGTTCTAATAGGTCTCTCATTGGTCTATATAGTCAATATATCCATTTTTCCTTCAAACTAGCCGTTAATGGCAGTTTCAGCCATCTATCGCATGTTAATCACGATCTGCAACGGTCATATTTTTCCTGTATCATGATCGTGAAGGCTTGTCATGATCATGACTTTCTTCATGATTGGAATAGAAGGTTTTACTGCATAATGTCATGGGCACGATCTATAGTCGCGGTCATGACCTTCTTCAATTCTTCTATTTCTTCAATTTTTACACTTAGTCTTAGAAAAACTTAGAAAAACAAACATGTTACATTATAATAATAATAATAAATATTCACTATTTACATACCTAGATTGATTATGGTGAATATAGTAATTGAACATCAACGTCTTGTTGTTCAAATTTGTTTTCGAGATAAGGTTTTCATCTTTGGCCATTGGCTTGAAATACTATTACATTATCGGCTTTCAATTCTAATTCTCCATTGTCAAATACATGAATAACTTCATAAGGTCCCTTCCAATGATATTTGAGTTTTCCAGGGAACAAGCAAAGTCTGGAATTATATAACAGAACTTTATCTCCAATCTTAAACTTCTTTTCCCGTAGTTTTGCATCGTGCCATCATTTTGTCTTCTCTTTATAGATCTTTGCATATTCATATGACGACAAACGTAGTTCTTCTAAAGTATTTAAATCCAACTTTCTTCTTTCACCAGCTTTATGTAAATCCATATTCAAATTCTTCAAAGCCCATAAAGCCTTATGCTCTAATTCTACCGGTAAATGACAAGCCTTTCCGTAAACCAACTTATGGGGTGTCATACCAATAGGTGTCTTGAAAGCTATTATGTAAACCCATAATGCATCATTTAACTTAGTAGACCAATCCTTCCTTGAATTCGAGATAGTCTTTTCAAGAATCCACTTAATTCTTGATTAGAAATTTCTACTTGACCACTAGTTTGAGGGTGATATGGGGTAGCAACCTTATGATGTACTCCATACTTATGCATCAAGCTTTCAAAAGTCTTATTGATGAAATGTGAACCTCCATCACTAATTATGGTCCTAGGAACTCCAAATCTACTAAATAA
>CATIWQ010376687.1:0-13157 GCA_949673415.1 Euphorbia schlechtendalii
TACGCGCCGACACCATATCAGCATAACATCACGCCGAGGTATAGCATCACAAATTAAATAACCTTCGGCGTTACCCACCGCGCCTATGCCGAGACATCATCCTCAGAACCCATGCCAACTCTGACATTTCTCTCTCCTCTGCCGCATTAAATGCATTACCGACTGACAGAGATGAATCACTTAATGCTCCGACGGTGGACAAGACCCCCAAGCGGCTTGCCACACGTGTACCTCTTACAGATGGGTCTCACATGTCATCATTACACAATCCTATAAATAGAAGTCTCCAATTGTAAAGGTAAGTGATCATTCTAAAAATTCACTAAGACCACTTTTCCCTGACCACTGACAAGATCGTCGGAGGGTCTTCGCCGGAAACACTTCCGACCGAAGACTTGTTTTGCAGGACCCTTGAAGACTCGACGGCGGGATGATCGCTTTTGAAGGACATCAATATTAGTTAATTTTCAATTTATCCTTACACGGATTAAGATGAGAGCTATAAAAAATATTTGTTGAAAAACTGGATTTGAACCCCGAGTCTTCTAATAAATCAACTATATAATTTTATAATGATTAAGCTTAATCTATTTAACTTAAGTTTTTATGCTAAATGGTTACCTAACACGGTATTATATCTTTTTAAACCAAGAGATTGAAGGATCGAAAACGTGAGAGATTTTTCGCTTGAACGGAAACATATCAACTATGATTGAGTTTTATATGTTGGTTTTTTTTATTTAAAGATTTTAATGATGTAAAATAAGTTCTTAATTAACTACCGGTACAACAACATCATGCAATCACACATAGGTTATAAAACGGTCATACATTGGGAGGTGAACTTCGTCCACCTGGACTGACAGCTTGAACCTAAAAACTATTAATCACACGTAAAATCTATATAGTTGCTCCAAAACTCTTACAAATTAGTAAAATAGAAGCATATTGAACCGAGGAAAATAATTATACGTTGCTGTGAAATATATGTATGTAAGTATAAGTTTGGTCAGAGAACTGCCAGCAAAATGTAGTGTAGCTATAAAAGTGGCAGTGATCATGTGCCATGCCGTGACCTATTTTATGAGGTCCAATGAAACCCTAATTGAGGGATCGATGGCATTGATTTATTAGGCACCTCATTTCTCATGTAGACGCTACCCTATACTTTCATTTTAGTACTTCTACATACAATTAGCTAACTTCGATACTACTTTCCTAATTTAAATTTTAGTAAAAACAAAACACACAATTTATGTAGCGGATTACAAACCACGATAGTAAACAAAAGAAAAGAAATGACAGAAATATCAAGACAAAGTACAAAGACTGGCAACAGACAAATTAAAAAACAATTAGTGTTTTTTTTACAAATATAGGAATATAAATAAATAATTTAATCAAATTATCTCTAATTTAAGAATATCTAACAATTAGATTTAGGTCATGTTCTCTTCAACTTCTGCAAGGTGAACTGAACTAAACTTAACTGGACTTAACCGAACTTATTTTAGTGTAAATTTATAACTACACATAGCTGAACTTAACTGAACTTAACTTAGCTTAACTGAACTTAACTAATCAGAACTGGACTTAATTGAATTGTAGTTGAAGAGAACAGGGTTTTAATGGTAATTTTATGTAACCTTATTAACAACAACCTTCTCTTTTTTAATTAATTTGAATTTCTTAACTTAAAACGGTCACATCTCTCAAATCGTTAATTTTTCGGAAACGGTTTTTTAGAATATTTTGTTCGTTTCATTTTTATCTTTAAAACAAAATCCAATTCGATATACTTTCGACAAAAAAATTGAAAGTTAAAATTGGTATAATTCATATTATACGAATCTGCATTTTGGTACAATTTTCATTATACCTGATTTTTTCCGGATGATATAATGCATATTATACGAGTTTGCGATTAAGTATGATGTAAATTATACCAAATTTTTGGTGTAAAGAAATCTGGTGTAATGAACATAATACCAAAATGCTAGCTGGTATAATATGAATTATACCAATTTTTGCCGAAAGTATATCGAGTTAGATCTTGTTTTAGAGATAAAAATGAAATGAACAAAATATTCTAAAGAATCGTTTCGAAAAAATTAACGGTTTGAGATATATGATCGTTTTAAGTTAAGAAATCTAAACTAATTAAAAGAGAGAATGTTGTTACATAATTCACGTAAAAGTTCAAATAAGTAATAGAATAAAAAAAAATTACTAATATATGCTAAATTGCAATTAAATCTAATTAGCTAGCATTCCTTACGATTCCCTAACAATTAATTAAGATAAATTTTGCATCCAATGTTTCGTTGAGTTCCACTTATTTCATATTTACAAGTTCAGTATGTGAACATTATTTACGTTTTCTATTTTTTGTTTTTGATGTGTTATAAAGTGTATATTCTATATAAAGAGCAATATGTTTAATTTTCTATAATTAGAGAAAATCAAAATGTAGTCCTTTAAGATTTTTAACATGGTATCAGAACGACTCGTTTTGAATTGTCAGTTTAGTATTTGTTCTATATTTATTGGCTATAAAAAAGAAACAAATGAAGCACATTTGTTTTTTTTATGTGTTTTTTTTTTTTTTTTTTTTTGAGATGAAAGAAATGTTTTTCTTGAATTTACATGTTTGGAAAATAAGTTGTTTTGAATTATGGTTTATTGAATAATGATATTTGTGAGATTTATGTTAAGCAGTGAAATTTATGATACGGCGGAAATACCACTGCATGCGGTGTTGTTTGGAATACCGCTAGAGTGTGCAATTTGTGAAAATAGTTAGAAAGAGAAGTTCCCCTCTGAAATTTGTCGATCGTAGGACTCTAGTGTGAGTTCAGTGAAGTCTGCCAAAGATACAAACATTTGATGGTCTCTCTAATGAGCCAATAAAGACTGTGAAAGGAGCAACGTTTAAAGGTTTCAGTTGTGGGTCTTTCTACAATAGATAGGTGATTTTCAAATTAAAATTGGAATTTTTCAAAGTTATATCTCCCTCACCTCAAGTTTTGGATGCGACAAGATTTAGTTGTTGTATTTTGTCATTTATATTTGTGGAAGGATTGATCGTGAACATTGTTGGGTGTAACCTGTTCGTCGGGCGGGCTGGGTTGGGTTTTTTACTTAAAACGCTAACTCAAGCCCATATTTTAGAACTTCGGGCTCGGGTCCGGCTTACAAGGTTATTGTTAAGCCCGGCCCAAACCTATGAATATTTTTTTGTTATAAAATTTTTAATAAACTAAATAAAAAAATATAAAATAAGTCAAAATATGTTTAAATTTTTAATATAAGTGCATTGTTTACTTAAAATCTTTAAAATTTAGTAACATTTATTGTAATCAAGTATACAAATTTAATAGGATAAAATATAAAATCTTAAAATAATTATAAATTTCATTTATAAATATATAATAAATAAATAAAATTATTCGTCGGGACAAACTCGGGCCGGACTTGGGTATTTATATAAAACCCTAGCTCGGCCCGTAAATCTTCGGGCTTGGGCTCAGCCCAGGCTTTTCAAATAATGAGTGACAAAGCCCGGCCCGTTGAAGCAGACCCCGCCCGGCCCACGAAGAAGTCTAGTTGGATGTTATCAAAAATCAAGTTTAAGGAAGAAGGTTAAGTTATCAAACTTAATATTAAATAAAAGAAAGTTAAAAGGGAAAGGAAGGTATCAAGACAAAACAAAAAAAAAGGGACGAATTATATTAATTTTGGATAATTTTTACATTTAATGGTTAGAACAAAAGTTTTGTTGAGTTACTCTTGTTTCACATTTTTACAAGTTCAGTTTATGAACATTATTTACGTTTTCTATTTATTGTTTTTGATAAGTTATTGTTTGTATGCTCTATATAAAGAGCAACGTATTTAGTTTTGTATAATTAGAGAACAGCAAAATGTAGTGCTTTCAGATTTTTAAGTATTATCTTGCATGAATTTAAGGGTAATGAACTCCATGATTAGTGATTTGTGGACGCCACAAGCAGGGACTCTGATTGCCTCACGCACAGTAACAAGCAACTGTTGTTCTTGAGCAGCAATTGGCCCCATTTGAAACTATATATGCACAACCAAGCATTGAGGTTTGAAATTTGAAATGCAAGTTGCTGTTGAGATGAATCAATGATGGGCAATTTTGTCATTAAATTCAGAATGGAAGAGTTGTCAATCAATACAATACAAATACTTGAAGAAATTGTATCATGTAATTTTATTTTTCTTTATGTAATAATTTCTCAAATGTGTATTTGATGATATACACTCTCCTCGTTTGGCGTTATAAATTATTTATTATTTTTTTCTTTAAAATAATAAAAAAAACAATAGTAACTAAAGCCAAAACTGATGTCCAAAAGTAAATATCCATATGTCCGAATAATTGATTTCAATGAAATAATTTTGTTCGGATATTAATCACAACTAAGAATTAAACTTGAGATTTTTCTACATGCTCAGTCTTCATTTATATGTGAACCATATCATGCAAATTCGTCATGGCTTACTAATCACACGGATATATTAATTCTACAATATTTATTAAAAAAAATCAGCTTCTATGTGATAATTCAATAAATAAATCCACTGTGTTTATTTATCCTGTCTCCATCTCATCTTCTTCTTCACTGTCAACTTCAACATTTTTCCATTTCCAAACAGTACTATCTCTTCTTCTGTTTTTTTGGTAGGGAGTACCATCTCTTCTTCAACTTCAAGTTTTTCTACTATTTATTGAACCATCCAATTTACCAACCTGCCCCTGCCCTTTTTCTTTCTGACTTAAATTCCTGTGTGTGGGACTAGGTAGGTTAATTATTAGGAGCCCATTTGCTTCCCCTTTTTCAGGGAAAATATAATCCTTAACAGTGTAAGTTCATTAATGTAATTGCAACCAACATCAAGTGTTTTCTAGGTTTTGTTTTGATCAAACATATAAAAAACCTCAAAGAAATCAAACTCTTCTCTTTCTGTTCTTCTGCTTTTTTTTTTCTCTATGATCATATGCCATTAATGAACGTGAACTCTAAATAACTTAATTTCCTCTTCATATGATCAAATTTCTAGTCTTTTTTTTTGGTTTATGATTTGAACCCTTTTCTGATCTGTTTCTTGTGTTGTTAATTAGCTGATCAAATGGACCCACTTCAAGAACTAGACTCAGCCACCGCCACACTTCCACTTTCCGCCGCCGGCGGTATTAGTACAGCAACCGCCGCTACAGCTTCCTCAGCTTCTTCTCCGACTTCCACTCTCAGCCGCTACGAGAATCAAAAGCGGCGAGATTGGAACACTTTCGGCCAATACCTCCGCAATCACCGGCCACCGCTCTCCCTCTCCCGGTGCAGCGGGGCCCATGTACTGGAATTTCTCCGTTATCTTGACCAGTTTGGGAAGACCAAAGTTCATACTCAGCTTTGCCCTTTTTTTGGCCACCCAAATCCGCCTGCGCCTTGCCCTTGTCCTCTTCGGCAGGCCTGGGGTAGCCTTGATGCACTCATTGGCCGCCTCCGTGCTGCCTTCGAAGAGCACGGCGGTCAGCCGGAGAATAACCCGTTTGGTGCTCGCGCTGTTAGGCTTTATTTGCGTGATGTTAGGGATTCACAGGCGAAAGCGAGAGGGATTAGCTATGAGAAGAAGAAGAGAAAGAGACCACCGCAGCAACAGCCGCAACAGCAGATCAATCCTTCTTTCTTGATTTCGCCGCCGATGCCTCCGGCCGCTGCTTCCGTCAATAGTTCAAGTGATGATCAGTAAGAGATTAAGTTATATTTGATTTGCAAGAATTATGATTATGAGGCTAATATCTCACAACTATCTTTTTTATTACAATTTTAAGTTCTATTTAATATGCATGATAATTAAGTACTTATAATTAATTAGTTTCTTCCATGTTTTATTAAGGGTACTAGTAATATTGAGTTTTATTTTATAAAATTTAATTTAATTTTTTTGTTAATATGCGATTAGAAGCATATATATATATTATATATAAAGCCTAGAACTCTAATTTATATACTTAAGTGTTATAGATGGTAAGTAGCTGAACAATAGTAAAGTCTACTCCGTGTGATTAACGTGTCATATGTTCAAGCTGTAGAATCTACTCGACATGTCTATCAGATTACAATAACATCGTTACTTCTTATAGAAGGTAATTATTGTCTTCCACAATTCCGTGGGATTAATAGGTTCGATGTTTAGGATGTAGACTATAATTTGCCCTTTAGGTTTTTATGCACATGTGATAGCGAGTTTAGTTTTTTTAACCAAGTACGGGAAGTGGATATGGAGGATCAAATGGGTGTCTTTTTAATTAATTTATAGAGTATGATTTCAAAAGGGTCCAATTCATTGAAAGGGTTATGTGTCAGATTTGTCAAAGCACAAAATTGGTATGTTTTTAGGTTCATTTTTAGTAATCTATGACTCAAAAAATGCTCTTTTATATCTCCGTTTACTATTTAGCACATAGAAAGAGCTTAAAATGGAGACACTGCAATTGCTTATAAAGGCAAAGAAAATGTAATAATGTTGCTTCTTCTCACATTGGTCTTAACATTCGGTAGTTTAGCAAATTGGGGTTTTTTTATTTTTTATTTTTTTTGCATGGTCTTTGGCTTTTATAAATTAAAAAATATATATTCAATATTCACATGATCCCATTTCATTGTTGTGTCTAATCAAATCTTTGTATGTTCCCTAAAGAGGAGATATCATTAAATAAGTGAGAGTCCCATTATATGATCACATGAAACCGTAAAACAGTGCAATCCAGTTATTTAGTTATTTCATTGTAATTATAATTGGTGTTCACCAGTGCTCAAAATAGATTTTTCGAACATGACAATTCTTTATTATAATATTTTACTGTTAATTATATCTGTTTTTTCTGCTGAAATTGGTCACATTATATGCTATTCTATGTATCCATATGATACACTCCTTATCAGCTACTTTATTTTTGAGTATTTGTTTGTTTTAATCCTTTTGTTACCCCTTTTTTCTTTTATCAAGTTCTTAATAGTTATCATTAAACATAAAATTGCTACGCAAATACTAGCATATTGTTATAGGTTCTGTAGATTTTGTACTAAAATCATGCCAAATTTAAGCAAGAGCTAAAAGAACAATATGAGATTCGGATTACTAGTATCGAAATAATATCCTTTTTGTGATAATATATGGAAGTATATATTTCTGAATATGTATTAGCTTGATCAAACTTTTGTACAAATTGGTTTTATGATGTGTGTTATTGTATATGTACGATTGTACTTGTAAGTAATGTGGGAAGTATATTAACAGGAAATATCCCAGAAAAAAGAGGAACCTTTTTCTTACTAAGATAAAGAATCAGCTTCTTGAATTTGAACAAATGTGCAGTATGGTTACATAAAGAAGTGTGTGACTCATTATTTGGGTCAACAATTTAAAAAAAAATCATGTCAAATTTATATTTTTCAGTCGGTGAATTAGAAGAAATAGATGTCCAATGCATGTTAAGATTCAATACTTTATTATTTCTTGAAATTTATTGATAAGTTTGAGCTGTTATTTTTAATAATAATTAACATTACTTATGAGTCAAATGCATTGCCATTTCCCTTAACTTGTCCTATTTCTTCTACCTTCTCTTTAAATTTTGAATTGGTCCTCATCACTTTCTCAACTTAGCAAAAAATGCATTAGTTTACCTCTTGAATGTCTCGTTTCAATTTCTGATTGAAGAGACAATTAGAAAAGTTGCATCTTTGAAAAGTTAAACTAATCATAAGATGACTCATGATGTTTAGGAGATAAACTGGTACATTTTTGTCAATTGAGGGAGTTACGGTAATATTTTGATTCGCGGAAATGATTATTCTATGAAATAGAACAGAATGAATGAAAAAATGTGATATATATGAATTTCATTTGATTTAGTTAAGAATAATTGATGAATCCAATACAAATTGTTTTGAATTCTTTCTATTTACGTGTATTCAATTCAATGGAATAGTTCTTCCATGATTAAACATGTCAAGAGTTGTACAGATTAGATTTTTACACTTATGTTGAACTTAATATTTGAGTATCCATTTAAGGGGTTGAGCTCATTTAACACAAAATCAATTAACTTATATAGGTTCAATTTACATCACTTATGTACTGTTCATATTTCTTGATTATTTTTAATCTCAACATTGTTTAACATACAATCAGGTTCATTTTTCACGAGAACTCTTCATCATAAAATAAAATATTGAACAATGTAGTTAAACGTTGATATTAATATTAATGTGGATTGATTGGAGCATATGGATTAATTTTTTTATTTGTGCAAATACTTAAACTAAATCTTAACTCTTACATTATGTTCAATATCCTGCTGCACACAAATAAACATTGAGCTTGACGCGGGTACAATTTAAACCCAATATTATATCATGCGTTTAAATTTGATCAAATAGAGTACACTGCGGAAATTTATTCTCTTAACCTGTAAACCAAAAGAATTGTAGTACTAATACAATAAAAAATTTTAATTCCAAAATTTTAACTTACAAGTAAAACTGAATCATAATTCACCAGTACTCAAAATTGCAACCTCTTCAAGACCTTCCCTAAACTGCTTTCGTGGTAGGGTACATTTATTTTACAATAATTTTTAATATATAATTAAGATTGATCTCCGGTCATTGAACTCTTCAATATAAAAAAAAACAGATTCAATTAATGGATTTGTTAAAGCTCAATTTATTGGTGCAAGAAGCCCTAATATCCTAAGCAAAGCCCTAGCTGGCAAGCTAGCTACTAGGCGTGTTCGGGAAATGTTAACTGCTTAATTTTGCTATCTTCTGCTCATCTACTTGTGTTCTGTAGGAGTAATGAAGTGACTTGTGATTTAAATGTGCATAACAAGATTAACTGATTATTCCATCTCCACACTATTTCTTTTTTTTTTTGAAAAACTCCACACTATTTCTTTGGATGATTACTAGGCTTCTTTTTACTTTCACTTTCTATTTTTTCTCTTTTTTTTTTTTTTTTTATCTTGTGGTTCATGTTTACCACACTTAATTATTTGTAATATATTTGGATCCCCTATGTATGTTTAAGCCATATAGGTAATAGCCATATAAGCAACTCGTATCTCATCGCTATAAACATTCAATTTTGAAGTATTTTTTCATGGTAACTTATGTTATCTTATAAAGCTTACTTAGTAGTACTAATAAGAGAAAGTTGAACCACTATGCTTTGTTTCAATGATCACATCTTCCTAAAAGTGAAGCAACAAGATGGAGATTTTGGATTTAAATATAAAATTTCCTAAAATTTAAAATTTTCAAATTACTCTAAAAAAAATATGGGAAAATTGTTGGTACATGTGTACTAATGATATGTTGCCAGGTTCATATCATCATAATTTTATAGATAAAATCAACATTTTGGAATTGAAGAGGTTAAAATATTCATCGATTGGTAGACTGGCAAGCTACAAGCCCAACAACACATACGCGGGATTCTCTTAAAAATGCAGAGATCACATATGATCGATGTTGGTGATGTTGAAAATCTCACATCGAACTATGTGGTCAAGTTCATAGTAGCATTATATCAAACTATGTGGTCTCACATCGAACTATGTGGTCAAGTTCATAGTAGCATTATATCAAACTATGTGGTCAAGTTCATATATTTCATTGTAATTTTATATGTAACATCAACTTCTTGAAATCAAAGGAACAAAGACTCCGCAATTGTAGGATTTTTTGTGGTTTATAAATAGTGTGAATTGAGTCTCAATTAACACTCATGGATCGGATCTTCATATTATATTGTAAAATAAAATTAATGGATTTCAACATCCCCATCATGTAACAAACTTTATGTTTTTTTATTGCAGTAAAATCCTTTTCACAAATTTTTTTGTATTTATTGTAGTTTTTTTTTACAAGATTAGGTTCCCATTTAATCATTTTTCAACATATATTTTTATATATGGTTTCTCAAAGACATGCTAATACATCGTTAGATTTAATAGATAAAATGAAGTTCATGCAATATAGCTGATGTACAAAAAAGAAATAAACCAAGTGCAGTGTGCTGCAAAGCTTAGTATTTTCCACAATTGTGTCAGTTTAAAGTTTACAATTCAACTTATTCAGCCATGTGAAATACCATTAATTCCACTGCATTTTTCCCAGAATTAAATGATAAAAAAAAGTGTTTTATTTATTTTACAGAAACTGGTTTTATATTTTAATATATGTGAGTGTGTTATAATCATGAACAGTTGGATTCAGACTTTCAGTTAAAAATCTAAAGATTGAAGTAGTGTTTGTTTCAAGGTATATAGTTAGTCTCCAAATTTTGCAAGTTATACTAATTGTCGCTCTTAATTTTAAAAAATCTTGATATATTTCCTAAATTTGATAAAAATGTACTCGTCCCCTGTTAATGTCACATGTCATTTTGTAATTGGTTTAATTTTTCAATGATATCGAATTTTTATTATTCTCTTTCATTGGAATGTAACACGTAACATTGAATAACTGACGAGTGTATTTTCACTAAATTTTAAAAAGTGGAAGATATTTTATAAAATTGAAAGGAAAGTAGTAAAAATTATCAAATTTAAGAAACTAATTGTTTTAATGACGCATAAATGATGCACGTTGTTATTGTTACTGCCAGAAAGTTTCCATTTTCCAACCCTGATTTCTTCCTATGTTTCAATTGTTTTTTTCTCAAAATTATTTTATATTTGTTATTGTTACCAATTCTGTGGAATTGCTGAAAAGGAAATTTGTGATTAAAGAGTCTCATGATTGCAAATCACCAAATTTCTATTTTGATTTAGTTTTGTGATCAATGTTTACCCTATTAGTCAAGATTAATCATGAAATCTTTAAAGATCACAAGTTGAATCATATATGAGATTTTTTTCTATTTAATATAAATGTGAGAAAAACAATTGAAAAAATAATTGATCACCTCTTTATCCATGCATTTCAAACTCGCACATTTCAAGCTCGCACTATATTCACTTCTATATTTTCCATGTTTTATTAGTATTAAAACTTTTTTCTTTAATGAATTTTATGATGTGTTAAAATATTTTAAATTTCCATGATTCAAAGCATGCACATCAAGGATCACATCTTCAATAATGTGCCGTCAACTTTGTTAAAAAAACGGATATACATTTAGAAAATGACTAAAACCAAACTTCTATTTTCTTTCTTTTGATTTATTTGTTAGAAACTACGGATATCAATAGTAAATAATTCAATTCAATATGTTATATATTTATGAACTAGGAGATATTTTGATTTTTAGTTTCAATAAAGATTGAATTAATGATAAATATATATTTTTCACGGTTTGAAAAAACGGCTGAATAATAGTATTTTAAATATGAATTAACTTTATAATACGTGCAATGTACATTTTTGAGACCATCTTTACTTTTCCTATCCAATTTGTAGTTAGATTGTAACTCGATATCATCGTTTCATCAATTATTGTGACATGCATAATCTTCGGTGTGACTTGTTTAAGCGTGTGAATGTTCAAATGTCATTCAACATGGTTGATTTCTTCAATATCATTAGAGAAGGTTGTTTGGAGATAGTCCAATGAACTTTAACATGTCACTCTAGCTTTCTTTTGGGGGTGGGCGAAAAATATACTTTTGAGACATAAATTCTTCAGCTTTTTATTTACAGCATACATTTCATTTTAGTTGTTTTCTATTTTGTTGTACGAATCATTCTATCACTAATTATGCTACACATTTTTTGTTAATTTCAAAATATTATATTCTAGTTTGTAACATTTTGCCAAAGTTATATCATCATAATAGTTTTTCATATTATTGTTTTATAAAATCTTAATTTAAAATTTAAGCTGAACGGTGAAGCTCAATAGTAAATCATCATTTATGAATAAGTACATGATCCCACGATTAAGCTTAAATTTTTAATTAAGGTATCATATTATTAAAATTGAGCATATGGTTCAAAGTAATAACAGGGAAAACTTAAAAAAGTATTTTATGGTTTCAATAATTTGTAAACGGGATTGAGAAATCTTTTTTAAAAAGGAGAGTTTATGATGTCAAAAATCGATAAAAAGAAGATAAAATATATTTTTTTTGTTCAAAAAAGTGAAGTTAAAGAAAATATTTTAAACAATTCAACATTCACATGATTAACCCTTATTATTTAAAATAATAAGTCAAGATTTTGATAAATTTTGAAGATTTTTTTATATTTTTTATTTTTTTAAAAGTTTTTCATCATATTTTAATTAAAAATATAATTACAGTTCAAAAAATTAATAATTTATCACTGATATGAATTGTATTTTTGTTAACCAATCCACAAAATTTTAGTTAAAAATGGATAAAATTACCTCTTATCATGATGTAATTTACTATCGATAATCTTTTGCTTAGAAATTTTTTCAAACCAAAAATCATTTTTTTCACATAAAACAATTCAAATCACATCTTTTAAATGAGTCAAACCACAATATATCATTATACATTTAAGTTCAGTAGATGGGTAATTTGCTAATTTTACGAAAATTAAAATGAGAACAAAAAGTTAAAATTAAAATGAGAACAAAATGTTAAAATATAAGAAAAATGAAAATTGAAGTACTAATTAAGAAAGGAAGGCAGTCTAGAGTCAAATCAGGTTGACAAAGAGAAAGATAAGAGATAGGGGGACCCACAAGGCACGTGCTGTGGTGTCAATCATGTCCCTATGATGATGATGATACATTTCTTAATCCGGGCAATAACTTGCAACCGTGTTGATTTCCACCACGTGGAAGCATCATAGCGGTTTAAGTGATACTCTTTTTTTACTTGATGTAGACCATACACAGGTGACACCATTATTTGTCATTTCAAACCTCAGTTAGCTCAGTCAGTAACTTCTGTTCAAAATAATTTCTGTTTTGAGTTGACCATATAATAATACTAATGCCATTGTACAACTCAAATTTCCCATTTTACCTTCTAAAGTTAACGTACGAATTCCTAAATTTTATACAGGGGAGGGTTGGTTCTGTAAATTAGACCTGTTCGTAGCCGGCTTCATTGAACATTTATTTTTGTAAAATCCAGGCCTGAGTCC
>CATIWQ010376705.1:0-19660 GCA_949673415.1 Euphorbia schlechtendalii
CCCCACGCGTCAATCAAAACCGCCGTAGCTTCTTGGCTCCAGCAGTCCTCCCGGCCACCGCCGTTGCTCTTCGAAAGAAGAACAATGGAGGCATTTAGCAGCAGCTAAAGAGGAGAGATTGAAGAATTGTGAAGCAGAATCTCGCCAGTCTTCTATTTTAGGGATTATGATGAGCAATACGGATGGTTCTTATATTTGAACCATCCGTATTGCTCGATGCTTTATGAGAAATGCGAACGGTTGTTATATTTTAACTGTCCGTATTGCTTAACAGTCAGCATAAATATGAGAAATACGGACGGTTCTTTAATTAGAACCGTCCACATTAACCTTTAAGGAAGGTTAATTTAAAACCGTATGCATTGATCGCTTACTCCGCGTTTTTTAAAACTTTTACGGACGGTTTTAATATAAAGCCTCGCAAATAATGCGACCTTATTGACGGTTTCTGTACTAGTGTACATCAATCAGCTCTGCCGCATCCATGCATTCTCTGAACTCTCTACAAGATTGAACATTAGGCGGTCTACCCCATTTCTCATGAGCACCCAGAATGGCATTAAAATCACCAATCCACAACCAATTTTTATCTCTTGTGAGCAGCTTAATCTCGTTATAAAGATTGTGTCTCTGATTATAGCTGTTACTACCATAAACAAATCTGACAGAAAAGTTAAAATACACGATTGTCACTGCAATTGCTTGATCTGATCTGAAGTCTAATATAATCGTAGAAGAAACTGAACCAGACTTCAAAACCCACATTGAAGGTAAAAACCTATCATTCGTGGCAAGTAAATCATATCCCAAACGTCTCCATAAAGAAGCATCAAGATTAGAATAATTCATCATAGGTTCCGCCATGCATAAAAGACTTGGATTATAGGCTGTAATTAAATTCTTAACATAAGATTAGGTTTCTCTATTACTGAACCCCCTACAATTCCTATAGAGAACATTCATTGATAACGTGTACCTGATGTCCATCGCAACACGAGCGATTTGATTGTACCTTTCGAGGAATTGCTTACTGAATTTTTCTCCTTGTTCCTCCTTTTCTTTGGTATAACAGGCTGCCATTGCCCTTCTTCCTACTCCACTAAATCTGCCCAAGAACTCTCGCCTACCAAGTTGCCCGTTTCCCTGAATTTTCCCATCACCACCCTGCCTAGAGTAGTTGTCACATTCTCCCCCGAAAGATCTACAAATAAATTAATTCCAACCGAGGTTGAATTATCATGATCCAGACTCTGATTCTCCTCAGAAGCTGTTGCCTCCGAATCCGTTTCAATCCTACCATCCAATTCAAACCCCACAGAGCTGCCATTAGAAGTTTTTGAACCTGACTCTTCACTACCCAACTGCCTATTCTTAGGCGACATGCTATTTTTAATTTTCTAAAAGACATCCCTTGCTGGCACAACCATTTTTAGTCTTTCCTCAAGGCTGCGTTATCTCGGTTTCCTTCGCTGAAGCAAATTAGCGTTCACATTGTTAATTACAAGTTCTTCAAAAGCAAGCTGATTCTTATTTCTATCCAAACCTGTAGCAGCCTTTTTAGGCGCAGCCTCCTTTTCTTTGGCCTATGCAATCTCATGCTGAGATTTGTTTCTTCTACAATGAAAAGCAGCAAGACCGACTGAATTGCAAAGTTTACAAAAAGGTGGTAAATATTCATATTGTAAATCAATCCAAATCTCATTTCCCTCTCTCTCGACTCCAATAGTAAGGGGTAATTTCGTTGATAAATCAACATCAATTAGAACCCTAGCATAATGCCCGTAGGCTCCTTCAATAGTGGCCCTATCAATTCTTAATAAAACCCCAATACAGCTAGAGCTCTCCGCTAGGGTTTTAGGGTCCCAATATTCCAAAGGTAAGCTCATAAATTTAACCCATGCCTGTGTGTTAGTGGCTGTTTGCACATAAGAATCAAAGTTCGGAACCTTAGGCTGTAATCTAAAAATTCCAGGCCTCAATTTGATACTGGCCTTCCTCCAAACAAAATCCTTTTTAGCTTGAGAATTTAGCATGACATTGTAGAAGCCTCTACCAATAGAAATAAGGCTCCAATCCTGATTAATACCCCAAGAGACTGATAATTGCTTCTTCAAATCATCAACCTTTTTAGGACTTGAACCTTTTCCCAAAATCAATCTCCCTATAAGAGAAAACTCACATCTTTTGACACGCTTTTCATAGACTGATTGCGTGATCTTCACACTTTTGAAACCACCATTTTCCTTTACCGACGCACCTGAGGTTGGTGGTGAGACAACGACATCCGAATGATCAGCTATAGCCTGAGTATAAGACAGCCTATGTTTCGGTATTGTTACAGTTTTTCCCATCAGTTTCTGAGGTTTTTGAGTTACTTGATCATCAAAAAGTTCCACAATAAAGTTAGCATTGGAAAAGGATTCCATCATTATGAAGAGAAATCAGAAAATCTGAATCGAACAAGGTGTTTTCTGATTAGACTTGATGGTAGTTTGACGGCTAAGGTAGAGAAATCCTAGCAGAGCCCATGCCCTCACAAAAAGTATAAATATTTTGATAAGTGATAATAAAGGACATCTATTACTATTTCCTTATATAAACATGTTCTGTGATGAGTTTTTGCTGATGGTAATAAACCTTAACCCTACCAATGATTCTCCTTGTTAGTGATTATCCGATCACTATCTCTTCCCCTATTGTTTGTTTTCTCCTTCCTTTTCATCATGGAATCGGTGCTCTTCTATTACTATAACAAACGTGAAAAATCAACACCTCACCAAACCTTGTTTGCATCTGCGGCTGCGACATCGCAAACCCTAATGGTGGTGTTCCCAGCCTCACCATGATGGGTTAGGCGTTTACCACAAGCTTTCCAGGTGTGATAACTGACCCTAACCCTAACTCTAAGGGTACTCCATCCTATCATGCGATTGTTTCTCATATAGATAATTCTAAAATCCCTAACGGTGATAATAATGGTGGAAAACTAGCTACGACCAGCATTCTTGATGCTGGTAATGGGTACAAGGCTATCAGAATCCCAATGGAATTTTAGAAAGATAGAATCTTCCTATCAACATTCAGCCATCAGTAGATTATCATTGGTTAAAGGTGATAAACCCTTGAAACATTCGGATATCAAAGCTAAACTGAACTCTATCTGGAATTGTAAGATGGACTAGAAGCTTATCTCGTTGGGGAAAGGATTTTTCCATGTTATCATGCCCTCGGCAGAAGCCGTACAGAAAGTCTGGACCACAAGAAATCTGAATCTTAAACTAGGAATTATATGTTTCTCAGTCTGGAAAGCGGGCTTTTATCCTACAAAGTATAAATAGACTACCACTCATAGGTATGGATCCATCTCTTTAATCTTCCATGGGAATTTTGGGATAAAAGACTCCTTTCAAGTGTAGCACAAGCAATTAGGGTTCCAATTCATTTCGATCATAATACCATGGAGGGTGAATTTGGTCATTATGCTAGAATTCTCATTGATATTGACTTAGCTAATACTATTATGGACCAAATTAGAGTTGATATGACTGAAAAAATCTTTTGGCTTGATGTTGAGTATAAGAATATGTCAAAATTTTGCACCACCTATCAATCTATTTAACACTCTTTAGTGGACTACAGGAGGAATCAGAAGAAAGGGGGCTCGAAAAATTCAGGTAATGGTAAATTGTTGGTTACTCACAACAATAAGAATCTAGGAAAGGTTAGGGAGAAATCTTCTACTACGTTGGAAAAGGAGCCTGGACAAAGAGAAGGAAAGAAAGCTATTTCTTGGGCAGATCAAGTTGAGAAAGAAGATAGTGACACTGAAAATATTTTTGCAAAACCCACTCCTGCTCCTAATACTTCTAGACCCACAATCATTACCATTTGAGAAACCATCCCAAAATCTCCTTTAGATAATCATTCTGCATCCTCAGACTCATTTTCGGATTCCATTGAAATTACTGCAAAATCTCCATCTATTGCAGACAAACTTCAGGTTGTTTTACCTTGACAATCTCCATCTATTACTGATTCTTGGTGATTTTAACGTTGTTCTTGGAAACCATGAAAGAAGGGGTAATTTACCTATAAACACAAATCTTGTAGGGAATTTCATGAATTTATAGATTATGGAGAGCTTCAGGAATTGAATACTGCTGGTCCATTTTTCACCTAGAATAATGGTAGAAGAGCGAATCAGAGGGTTGAAAGCTGAATTGATAGGGCATTTGGTTCAATGGATTTTTTTCCTTCTAGGAGAAACCAGTTTGTTCTGTTCACCCTCTCAGCAAATCCGATAATCACCCCCTTCTTATCACTCATTCTTGAGGAGTTCAAAAGGTCTCTCGATTTAGATTTTAGTCAATGTAGATTGACCACCCTTCTTTGCATCAGGTTATCGCCAATCATTAGAATGGGAATTTCACTAACCTTCCCCCCATTAGTTGCTTCAACTCAACCCGAAAATGCTTAGACCTATTTTGAAGAGATGGAATTGGGATGTTCTTTTCCATCTTGATATTAGCATTGGCAATTGCAAAACTAAATTAGCAAAGTAGAGAGAAATTTTTATTAATGGTATTTCAGACTACCTTCATTTAGAAGAATTACAAGCCCAAATTTCTTTGGAAACCTAACTCAAACGCAAAGAGATGTTCCTTAAAGAAAAAATTTGTTCTAATTGGCTACAACTTGGTGATAGGAACTTGGCATTCTTTCAATGGGAGACTTGTTCGAGGAAAGCTCATTTTTCCATTATGACCATGAACATTGATGATGTTCTCTCTTCCGATTTTGCTTCCATTTCTGACCATTTAATTAATTATTACTCTAATTTGTTCTCTTTTAATAATCTTAATCCTCCAAAAATTAAGATTATTAAACAGATATCCCTAACCATGTGACGGGTGATAACAATTACAATCTTATTCGAAAGCTTTCATTTGAAGAGATTTATGAGAGTGTTTCCTCTATGAAGGGTAATAGTGTGCTAGGTCCTAACGGTTTTACTAGCCTTTTTTCCCAACATTTTTGGAACCTTGTTGTGCGTGACGTTTGTAATATGGTGTAGTGGTTCTTCTACATGGGTCATATTACTTTGAGTCTTAATTTTAATCTGATGGTCCTTATACCTAAAAAAGAGGGGGCAATGAATATTGAAGACTTCAAACCAATTGTTATGGGTAATTTTACTTTCAAAATTATCACTAAAATCCTTGACAAGGCTTGCTATTGTTGCTGAGAGTATTTTGTCTCCCAATCAATTTGGGTTTGTTAGTAATAGAAGCATTCATGAATGTATCTCTAGCTCTAGCGTCTGAAGGTGAGAACCTTCTTGGTAAAAAATGTTTAAGTGGTAACCTTGATATGAATATTGACATTAGGAAAGCCTTTGACATGATGGATTGGCCTTTTCTTCTTGAGGTACTTCACTCTTTTAGCTTCTCGAATATCTTTATTAGATAGATTGGTAACATCCTATCCTCTACATGTATTTCGGTTTACACCCCGAACGACCTTAAGGGCTACTTCACTTTCTCTACAGGAGTTCGTCAAGGAGACCCCCTTTCTCTTATTCTTTTCGACCTAGCTAAGGATTTCTTAAGTATATATTTTAATGACATGGTTCTTTGCAGTGATATTATCCCTATGCAATACATGAATGGTATGACTCTTCCCACTCACTTACTTTATGTGGATGATATCCTCCTTTTTTGTAAGGCGTCGATGCACAATATGCACAATATTAAAAAGGCTATCACTCTTTACGAAGATATTTCTTGCCAAATGGTGAATTATGATAAAAAAATGCTTTCTTTGGTGATTCGATGGCTGCTTCTCAGCGGTTAGAGTTGTCCTTGGTTACTTGGGTTTGTATTAGTCACCTTCCTTTCAAATATCTTGGTGTTTCCCTCTTCAAAGGTAAGCCTAGGGCCACACATCTTGGCCTCTTTTGGATTTTACTTTGACAAAATTCGCTTGGTGGAAAGGGAGTGCGCTCTCTATTGCTTGAAGAATGACCTTGATTAAATCCGTTATCTCTAGGGACCTCGTACACTCCTTTATTTTGTATAAATGGCATGTTTCTTTGCTGAAAATTTTCACAAAAATGGTAAGAAATTTCCTATGGTTTAGATATTGATGTGCAGAAACTTGTTACTATCCCATGGTCTCTTTATACGACTAATTTTCATGGTGGGGGCCTTGGAATTAAGAATTTTGTTACCATGAATGATGCGTTACTAGGTAAAATAGCTTGGGCATTTTATGCAAAAGTTCTCTTTGTAATGACGCTCTCAGAGCGCGATTCTTTAATAAAGTTGGCATGATTCGTTCTGTCATCATCTCCTTGATTTGGATCTCAGTTTCCTGGCCTTATCTAAGATCTGAGATAATGTTACTTGGATTCCTAATGCTAACTCCTCTTTAACTTTCTGGAATGAGAATTGGATCTCCCCACCAATTTCAAACCAGCTGCATCTCGGGGTTCAAGTTTAGCGCACTCTCACTGATCCCATTTCTCACTATTGGCTTGATGACGCATAGAGACTAAGTCCAAAACATCCAGCTCTGCAAGGACTCTTACATTTACTTATGGCATTTAGGGCATTTTTTCAGTCAATCTCTTTTGTAGATGGTTAACCGGGGAGACGACTAATTCACAGACTTACAGATTCATTTGGAGCAGGCATATTCCTCAATCACATTCTTTCCTTTACTAGAGAGCACCTCGTGGATACCTTCTTACTCATAATGTGCTCTCCAAAAAAGGGATGGTCATTGTCTCTAAATGTGTTTTATGAAATTCTAATTCTGAATCATTGCAACATATCTGCATGCATTGCAATTTTACTAAACAATTACAGTTGGGAATTAATCATTTATTTCATAGGGACATTAATAGTGACACTTTGTGGGAGCACTTTGTTTGGGGAGATTTGCAATAATTTTCTTCACAAATTTCCATCCTTTAGCAAAGTGCATGGGTGAATCATTGTTGGATTATTTGGAAGACTAGAAATGACTGCATCTTTAAGGATAAGAGATCGATCATAAATCATTGTCTATGCAGTTTATGGGGTTCCATATGCGAATCAAGAAAACTTGGTAAAGGCCATGTGAGAAATTTGATTACAGAACTCAGCATTCTGACGAACCTCAATATTGCCCCCTACATCAAAGAGCCCGTAGATTATCCCTATCTTCTAGTCCCCTCCAATGATTGGATGGATCAAGGTCAATACCGATGCTTTCGTGGTCGATATCCAAGCTGGTTGTGGTGGAGTGTTTTGTGATGTAGATGACCTCTTCCTTGGAGGTTTCCCTCTTAGAATGATGACCCGACATGCTTTTCTGGCCGAGCTCAAAGTGGCTATTACTGCCATTGATACAACAATTGATAAAGGATGGGTTCATTTATGGCTTGAGAGTGACTCAACTTATGTGGTCCATACTATCCTTACAATAAATAAAAGAGTGCCTTGGAATATTTTTCAAGATTGGAACAAATGCCTATGCAACATGGGAAACTTGCAGCTCAAGGTGACACACATTTACCGTAAAGGGAACTGAGATGCTGATTTATTAGCTAACCACGGTAGACAAAACACAGACTTTAAATGGTGGGAAAATGTCCCCGCTTTTTGTTATGAGGCTTATTTTCATAATTTGAGTGGCCGAAGCCTGTTTCGGTTCACCTAATCACTAAACTTTTTTTGTATTTTTACTTTCAATTTAATAAAAGCGGGGTAAGGTTTTGTAGGTAAGTGGAAGGGCCAACTTAGTTGGGTCTTTGACCTTGAAACTTTTCCTTAGCCCAACCTTTTACCGATGGAGAAACACAATGTTTCTCCAAAGGTTTTTAAAAAAAAAGTGATAATAAAGAATTTAAAAGAGTAAAAGTAGATAGAGAAAATTTAGGAAGTATTTTAGCTATGTGACAATGCAGAATTTAAATAGTAAATAAACTTAGTGTATATTGCAATACATGACATGTACTCTAGAATCATTCTTTCTCCTATGTGCACATTAATTGCCATTAAAGCAAAGCACCAAGTTCAAACAAATTTTGGTTAGTTTTTATAATGTCAATGAGGTTGCATTTTGACATTATAGGATTTCTTCATTTTTTTCAATTTTTTAATTTGTCTTTTTTTCATGTTTTTATCAAAATCATTTTTTAAGAAAAAGACAGAGCTAGGCCCCCTAGAATGCATATTAGAATCTTAAACATTGCAAAAAATTATATTAAAAGGAAACTAACTTGATTACAAGTGAAATTTTCAAGTTGAAAATGCCAAGGAAAAGGCATACCAATTAAACGCGAGCTAATGAACTACTTGGACTAGGAAATATATCTGACACCTCAAAGCCTAAAGACTTCTTCTTATATTTAAAGAATGACAAGCAAAAGTAAATGTTCAAAAATAGAATGTCATCCGAACCCACGGTGCCCTAAAACAATGACCTTGTTCCTCCTCTTCAATAATGCTAACGCTAAGCTTAGACAAAGTGTCATTCCAAATTTGCGATTACTTCCCACCGAGAAGTGTGACCTTCATAAAGAAAGAAATTCATAACTAGAGGAAGGTATTGTAACATACACACCAAATAGCTTAAATGTCTCCCTCTAAATATGATAGCTATTTGACCAATGTAGCACTGCATGATCAATCATATCCATTGAATAAAAAAATGGACATTTGTCACTCCCCACATTCAAACAACCTCTAGCAAACAAGAAGCTTTTTGTTGGCAGTAGTGATTGCAATAACAACCAAGCAAAAAACTTAATATAGCCGCATCCCTAAACAATGATGGCCACATTTGAACAATCCAACATCGTAATGAGTCGCACATATCTTAACTTGCAATCCGTAGATTTCTTTTCCACATAGGTCTCGAGTACACTATCATCCATAAAAAAGACTACAGCCCTCCCTAACTGTGTAACTCTTGCGATTACAAAGAAGATAGAGATTTGGGAACAACATGATAAACGATTGGTTCGACATCCAATGATCATGCCTAAAATAACAACTCTCCCTATTCTTTATTTGAACTCTACAATTAGACTCGAAGACATCCCAAAATATGGAGTTCTTAATGCAACAAGACATGATACTTGTCCAAAAGTGTGATAGACTCCTTTCATCATACAGTAAAACCTTTATAAATTAGTACTCGATAAACTAATAACCTTGATAAAATTAATAATTTGTCCAATCTCAACTTGGGATTAGTACAAAATTAGACCCCAATCAATAAAATAATAAGATATTAACTTTTTAGAAATGCAAGTGTATATATATTGGTCCCAACCAAACTATAAATCAATAATTACTAAAAGATTACAAATTCTAAGATTGTCTAGCAAAAAAGGATTCTATAGTCACTTATTTTTTTGTTGAACTTCAATTCTTTATTGATTTCATCTTTAAATCTCCTCTTTACACTAAAGAGTTGGGGCATTGTCTTCTCGTATTACAACACAAAGTTGTGAAGAGTTGCTAACATTTGCAATTCTTTCCGAGTGAACGGTTCCAAAGCTATTGAATTATCCTCGACTTCATCATTGACTAGATTTTGAATGGTATCCATGACAATATCTTCAATGCTTTGAACCTCGTAACTTCATTATTTTCACCAGGATAATCTAACAAGTGATTCACATTCATTTTGTGCCGATAATGCATACTCGTAATCAAGTTCTCAAGCTCATAAATGTCTTCCCCATAATTTACATCGTTTAAATCACCTGAGCTGATTAGATTCACCAAATGAATTTTACTATGTTGAAAGCAATTTGCTATGGCTTCATGTTGAACATTTCTCCAAAATGAGACGGCCAAATTGATAGCATCTAAAACATTAATCTTTTTTGGAGAAGAAATGTCCAACTTGTAACTTTCCAAAGTCTTACAGTAAAATCTTTTTATGGTAGTACATTTTAAAGGCTCTAATTATCCCAACATCACATGTTTGAACACTTTTTAGTTTATCCCAACATCAATTGGTATTTTTATAGTGATCAATTTCTAACCATGTTTAATGTATATTTAATGTATATGGAAAAGAAATGTGCCCTGAAACTTATTTTTGTAATTTATTTTTTGGTACCATGAACTAACTTTTTACTCAATTTTATAGTTTATTCAATATTACCTCTATTTTCTGTTTAAAGTCACAAATTGAAGTTTACTTATAAAGTGGGTTTGGAAGTTTCATTTTATGGATGAAAACTCATTGTGCTGTGTTTGTTTATCTAAGAAATACAAGCTCACCCGTTGTTTGATTTTATTAAGTGAGGTGAATTACTCTAGTCTTTCATTGGTTTGGAGGAATATCTTTGCATATTGTGTTGCTTATGACCCCTTATAGAAACCTTTCACTTCGAATATTCATGTCTCTATTGGCAATGGTAATGAAACCTTACTTTGACTTGATAACCGGATAAAAAATCAGCCCTTAGAAGACCTCTTCCTAGACCTTTTTCATTGTTGCAATAAAAAATGGGCCTCGGTTGTAGTGGGATGTAGGGGCATTATCAGCGAAAATGCATTTCGGAAGCCATTTTGGAAGTTCAAATTGCAATTTGCTGCCCAAGGTTGTTGTGAGGAAAGCGTGAGTGGTTTTCTGAAACTAATCATAGGGTATTCGGGTCTAGTGGCACTAGATGTTTAGGCAATGGTGTGTGTCCTCTTGCAACTTTTCCAGAAGATAAAGATAAGTTACTTTGGTCCATTGGTCTAGGAAAATCTTTTTTGGCAAGACCCTTTTACCATGGCTTTTTCCTTGAGTCAAAATGATGAGAACCGAACTTCAACTTTATGTTGCTTTGTAACTCATGTCTTTTTTCAAAGGTTCGATTCTTTGTTTGGTTGTTGCTCCATGGGTGTTTATTGACATAAGATTTTCTAGTTCGAAGAGGATGCACAACTGTTGTAGGCAAGGTTTGCCCCTTTTCTTTTGAAATATAATCCATGGATCATGTCATCCTTCAATGTCATGCTAGTTCTCGCTATTGGAGATACCTTTTGGGGCTGTTTTGTGTGTCTTTGCCTTTACCTTTATCGAGTTAGAATTTTTTACAAGCTTGGCGGTCTCTATTTTCAACAAGGTAGCCGCTAGAGTTCTTTACCTCTTGTTGGTTCTTCTTAGCTTGGGTAATGTGGAAAAGAAGGAACTTGTTCATTTTCAGGGGTAAAGTATCGGACAAGGACCCTGTTTTGTCTAGTCTTTATGTGTGTTGGTTTTTGTATAGTTTTAATAAACATCACTTAGGATTCTCTCTTGTGGATATATTGATTAATCCGTCGGGCTTTCTCAATTGTAATCAATAAACTACTGTACTGGTTCTTTTTTACGGTGATTGATGTTGTGTTGTATAGCCATGTAATTTCGGGCTACATAACCGATGAAAATTCTACAGTCACCACTGTTGCTTTCTCCCCTCCCTTGGGTTTTTTTAAAAAACTATTGTATTTGTTTATGTACTTACCTTGAGTATGTCTCCATTTCTTTTGATTAATATTATTTTGAAGTTGGATTATCACGGTTCTTGGAATTAGCTTGATCAACCTAGTTGGGATAGCCGCATTCCTTGATTCTAATCCACACTCCTTTTATCATCTAAAAAAAGAGTTTATCATTTAGAATTTAAATTAGAAATTAATAACTGCTTGTTCTATACAAACTAGAGACAACAGATGTATAAGAATTGTGCATGTCAGAATAACATAAAACATCAAAGCTGTATTTAGATGACAAACATACAGACAATGAAGGCTCATGCATAAAATTTTTCTTAGCGTCATGTCTTATTGAAGTAAAGTTATAAATTTTTTTCTATTTAATCCTAGAAAAGGGAAATTTATACTATCTAAAGATGCCATCTATGTTGGTCATTATTTGTTATAATTCAATCAATGATCCTGCCAAATATGTATGAATTCTGCAAATATATCACTTAGCTTAATCTAAGGTTCCAAGATATGTGAAATCTTTAAAGGTTTTATCATTAATAAATATCCACAAAACTTTTGCAAGATAAATTTTTTTATATTGATGAGGGAGAACACGATGAAAGGCTCTACTAGGGTTTCTTCCCCTTAGCCTTTTTTTCTCTTCACTCTTTTCTGATCGAAATTCCTTCTTTCTGATTGATTTTGTTTCCTCTTTATTGTTTCATGGATCTCCTTTTGAACACGGCTTTTATCACTGAACTCTTTGACGCTCAAGTTGCGAATAAAAATCCTAATGCTATCCGAAACCCTACCAGAATAAGTAAGGAAAAATCTATGGAAAAACCAAAGCTATCTTATGCGCAGGTAAGAGCTGATTAGGAGATTCTTATTGCACCTATCTCAAGCTTGATTATCAAAGAAAAAGGCGTCTTTAAAAGTGTTAAGTTCACGTAGGCGAATTATGAAAATCATTAAACAATGTGAATTTTCTCTAATCAGAAGACTGATTTTAGGGAAAGGTTCTAACCTTAGGAAAGTTGAAGATCTTCAAAAGAAGTTAACAAGCCACTAGGTTCTACAAAGTGAGTGGAGGCTGATTTCGATTAGCAGAGGTTTCTATAATGTTATGCTTAAATCGAAGGTTGAGAAGGAGCTGGTTTAGAGCAAGGAAAGTATTAATTAAAAATGTAAAATCTTCGGATTGCAGCATTGGATTCTTGATTTTGATCCATACGCACAGAATTCAACTAATGCGCAAGTGTGGGTTAAATTTATGGGATTACCCTGGGAATACTAGGAACCAAAAACCCTTGCTGAGATTGTGAGTTGTGTTGGGGTGTTGTTACGGATTAACAGAGCTACAGTTGGCGGTGTCAATGGTTATTATGCTAGGGTTTTAATCGATGTTGACTATCATCTGCGTTACCTCTTACAATTGGGGTAGAGAGAGATGGTAATGATATTTGGATTGATTTGCAATATAAAAATCCTCTGGCATTTCGCAAACTTTGTCTCGCTTTTTGACATGCTGCGTTTGCTTGTAGAAGATTTAAGAACCAGTAGGAGAACGGGAAAACTCGGGATAAAGAACCTTCGATTAAGAAATAGCGTAACATTAATTCTACTGATTTGAGGATTGCTAGAAAGGAGAAACAGACTTCTGTTTCTAAAACAACGGCTATGGCTAATCAAAATATTAACTTACTCTAGCGAAGTAAACCAAGACAATAGAATCTTGAACAAATACTCAAAGCGGTGGTCCTTGTGAAAACTATCTTTCAAAACATCGAGGATAAACTTAAGCCAAGAGGGGAAAGTAATTTGGTGGATATGGATAAACAATCAGATTCTGAAGAACTTTCGGGTAATATCAATTCAGACAATTTAAAAGGAATGGATTCTGATGGTGATACAGGAAAGGATCTAGTTTCAGATCGTGTTATCTCTTTGAGGGTATCAATTTAGTGGTAGATCTTTCAGTTGGTACACTTGAGGCTTTTGATAATTTTTCAGTAGGAAAATTTGCTTGTGCAGGTGATCTCAAGTTTTTGGCTATACTTGTTCCGAAAGTCTTATCCTTGGCAACGGAGCTAAAAACTTGTTCACCACTTTTCTACTGATAAGTTTAATAACTTATTCACGAGATTTTTTCTTTAAAGTACAGGTGTTGTCAATACCACTTATCAAAATAGAAAAATTATGATCACTGCAAGTATACAGTTATGATGTAGTTTTAAAAGATATCGAACCCACAGGGAAGGAACTAGTTCTAAAGACCAACAAGAGTAACGGAACAAAGAAAATAAAATAGATAATTTTATTGTTGTTGGGTTGGTTGGAATATGATTGTAAATAAATAGATTAGAGTAAAAGAAATCGGTATAGATTATCCCTACGAACAAGTATAGCAAAGAAAACATGCAAAATCATCAAAGATATTACGTACACTATACTACTTTAACATATTCGGTTCTAGACAGTCAGATATTCAATTATTCACCGTAGAGCAACACATGAAATGACTTTTCTAAGTCTAGTGTAAATGAATTAAGACGATTATATAAACCTGGATAACAATAGTACTATGCTTAGTACGGGTCGCTCTCACATAGCCATATTTAGCAAGTTACCATTCCATAAATGTTGGCTCACTAAACAGCATTATAATCACAGATCCAGTGATTATACACAATCTTGTTAACCCCGAAATCACTCTTAAAGTTAACTCAAAAGCATATAACTTGATTAATATAAAAAACTCAACAAGAAATACACAATATGACACATAGACATATCATAAACTTCAAAATAGAAAGTATAAGTAGAACACAAAGCAAAGTTTTAAGGTATGCAAGTGAAAGCTAAAGTTGATCAAATCGTATCCACCCTTTAATGGGAGTCATCAGTTCCCGCAATTCCTGTGTCTACTTTGAATTCGATCTTGGCTCGTGCAGAACCTCCGCTAGGATGCTATTCTTTGTGAATATTGAATAAACAAATATTGAAGAACAAAAAATTTTATTGATAAGTGATTTGCAATTACACTTATACAACAATAGCTCGAATATGTAGAGAAATCTAGTGATCGAAATAAGGTTCAAGTCACTTATATATTTTCTTGCTAACTTAGAATGAAGCGAAATCTACACGATTTTCTCCCTAGAACTATGTATGCACGTATACACTACATACCATGCCCATCCATACGAAATTATGAAGATTAAATCCCTATTTATAGAGTAAAAAGGGTTGCATCTATTCAAACGAAGGGTCATGTCCATTAGCGAAGAGTTGTACCGCTTAATTGTGATTGGTTGAATTGGTTTTATCGCATCTATAATGGAAGGACACCTTTTCATGATTGGTTAGTTTTCAAAAGGTTTATTTTCATCTGACAGTTAATGGCAGTTGATCATTTTTATCTAGCGGTTTAAAGAAGAGAGGAGTTGACCAAAAACCATTAAGGTCGCGACCGCGAATGTATGTCATGACCGTGGATACTTGGTTGGCAACTTTCTGTTGTGAAGGTTAACAAGTCGTGACCGCGATATATATATCATGATCGTGACATGCCTTTTCACATAATTCCTCCTTACGATTTCTACCGATCTTTGACATCTTCGATCCTTTGCCAATTCCTTAAGCTCCAAGCATCTTTTTGCACCTTTTCACTCTTTTTGCATAGATTTCCAACTTTGATCATTTTACTTCAAAGATTTACCTATTACCTGCATTTGCATAAAAAACAACTACATACCACGTGAAATCTTTTATATGAAGTATAAAATGACTTAAACCATAGTGTTTAATGATTGAAAATTTCATGATTATAAGTGTAAATATACACTTATCAAACTCAGAAGAAGTAGTCCAAAGGAACTCTAAACCTCAAAGTTTGCTTAAATTCTTACACAACTCTAATTTTCTAAAAGTGTGAACTAATCCTCAAACTTGCCTAAATAACCCAAATGCCCCAAGTTCATGCCCTATTCATGAACTTACACACTCAAGTACTGGAACTACAAGAGAATATGAGTTAAAAGATGCTAACTTAGTTACCAAAATGCTTAAGTGCCTCAAGAAGATTTAAGAATACCAAGAACACTTCAAATTCCAAACTAGACTTAGAGCTCTCTTACTTGCTGATGTTTTGCACGAAAATGAGTCCCCCTACCATCCGAAACTTAGCTCTAAACTTAAAGGGGCTCCCTTCAATCCAAATTCAATCTAGTTAGACTTAGGCCATGCTTTTTAACTTTTTACTTTTTTTCACTTTTCCTCAATCTAAGTGCAAATATTGGATGGACGTAACCTAGGTAAGGTCTAGCAGGTGGTGTTACAGGAGAAAAATCCAAGCATGTGGATGAAGATTGCCTTTTTGGCTGAAAAATTATAGAAAAGTGCAATTTTGGTTTGCTATAGAGTCGATGTTAGCCATATCTTAATGATATGGCCATGTCGTTAACCACATGGCACATGTAGGCAGGCTCTTTCCTCTCTTTGATTGAGCTTTTTTCTTAATTGGGCTTTTTAAGGAAGGAGAGGCTCAAAGAAACAAAGCAGATGATTTCCCGATGATTTTAGGACCCTGCAAAATGTAAAAAGCTAACAAGGAAAAAAATACAACTTCATCATCGAACTCGTGAGTCAAGAGTAAAATCCCGTGCTCACAGCTCTGTCACCAACCGCCCACTTTAGAAAATCATTTAGGTGGTGAGCAGTGATGAGTAGGGGTGTTCATCGGTTGGTTCAGTTGAATAACCAAACCGAACCAAATAAACCGACAACCAAATAGTTAAAAAAAATACAAACCAAAATCGAACCGAAGTAAAAAAGCAACCGAACCAAACCGAGGTATTAGGTTCAGTTGGTCGGTTCGGTTTTTTCGATTTTGTATTGTTTATTTTTCCTATTATTTATCTTTGCTAACTCTTACTATAATCTGTTGTTATGCACATTAAGTTACTCTATTTTTTAAAAAAAAATTATAAATTGAAATAAAAATAAGATTTTTCCAGCTCGTTAGTAAATAATGGACTTATAAAATTATAATAAAACAAACTAACATCCATTGTTAATAAGTAAATTTTAACTAAATAATAAACAAAATATTTGGCATGATCAATATACTAAATGCCCTTACATAATATTTAGTATTGGTATTGCAAGTGGCGTGGAGATTGAGGCAGTTATTGGTAATATATATAGTTTAATTGTTCGGTAAAAAAATGATATTATAATTTATAAAAAATTAGTTTTTCATAAAATTTTCATTAATCGATTGGTTCGGTTATATCGGTTTATTATTAACAAAAATCGAACAGACCAAAATCACCGAAAATCTATAAAATCAATAACCGACGCCGAACCATTTAAACCAAAAAATCGAACCAAAAAACTGAATTACATCGGTTCGGTCAGTTATTTCAGTTCTGTTCGGTTTTTTAACACCCCTAGCGATGAGGATGTTGGAGGTGCCCTACCCCTCATCAGAAAGAATCTGATCTTCCTGAGCCCAAATTCACTCAAATTGAGGAACTTCCTACTTAGTTTGAAGAACCTCAAGCTGATCCATCCTTTGATCAAACAACTAACCCAAAAGGTTCTCTTAAATCCTACCCCTATATCATCTGTAAATCCTAAACCCTCCTCTCCTGTAAATACCCCAGTTTCTACCCTGGTAGTTTCTAAAATTCCTACTTCTTTTGTAAATCCCCCACCTTCAAACACTGTAAATTCTCTTACACATACCCAAGATTCTTTCTCTCCTCATACTTCCCCAAGTAATACTCAAAATACTGCTTCTTCTCTTCCCCAAACTCAATTAATTCTTTCCCTTGTAAAACCTAAAAATCTCCCTTCTTCTTCAAATATACAAACACCTAAACCTACCACTTCTTTAAACCCATCCTCTACCCCCTTAATTCCTCTAATTAAGGAAGCTCCTAACGTTGAGAACTCGGCTCAACATGGAGAAGCAAGTGGTCATGGTACTGAGGTAAATTTTAAAGTTAGTGAAGTATCAGAACCCAGTAGCAAGCCAATCCAAGAGGACTTGGTTGATAAATCTATCTTAGCTCAGATTAGGGAACTTGTAAAGAAAAAATTCCCTTCACTAAAAATCGATGCTGAGTTGGATGGAGTAGTCATCTGCGTGCTATTGTCTCAAGAATTGGTGAACTTGTCTGCTAAGGCTAATCCAGAGTTCGAGGAACACTCAAGTATGCCCTTTGAATCCCTCTACTTTGAAGAGTTTGAGAAGATTCAAAGAAGCTTGTTTGCAATTCCCAACCATCTGGCGAAGGAGAGCGCCAAAAGCTTAGTGGACAAAATGGCTTTGATTCTTTCTAGGCTATCTGATTCTACAACTAAGCACAACTATCTCCTCTATCCCTATGTCTAATGTCCTCGCTAATGCAGTGGCAAGAAAGATGAAAGGTAGCATTGACGTTGTTGCTGAGCAGCTGAGTAGCTTCAACACCACATTGGTGGCTCAAGCTAAACAATTTCATTAGTTTGGTGAGGAACAAGCTAAGATCAAGTGCATCATCGACAGCAAAATAGAAGCTGTCCATAAGGAGGTGGAAACCACAAAGGACATTGGTTACAGCATGCTAAGGTGTTGGAGTCTATATTTAGATTGTTGGTGAACCAAGACAAGAAATTGGATAGCTTGTTGAAAAAGGTGGAAGTATCTAGTAAGAAAGCTGAGAAACCTTCGCTAGATTTTGATGTGCTTACTTGGAAGATGGAGTCTACCTGTAGAATTGTTAATAATAACACTAATGAAAGAATATCTAAAGTACATAAGACTCTCATCGATGTAATGGGCAAGCTATTTCTAGAGCCAATTGAGTCTCTTGACCCATATACTGGTCTCTCTATGTACAAAAAGCTCTACCTGATGAAAGATAAAATCAATGACATGCAGAACTCTATCAACCAAATGGTGATAGAAGGGATTTATAACTCGTGTGACATTGAGTAAATAGCTAGAACAATGCACTCCATCAGTCCTAGAATCATTGACATGGAGGTGCAACTGAAGATTGCAATTTCTGCTTCAGACTTCTGTGGTTTGCTACAATACTTTCAGCAGTTTGCTTGCCAGGGCTTTGATCAAATAGCCCATCTTATGCGATGTCATCATCTCCTTCTGAATGAGCTAAATGATCAAGAATATCTTTCTCAGAAAGGCAAGAAGTAGCTTGAATTAGAAATTGCGCCAACCATCATTGGGAAGTAAGAGGATTTCAAAACTGCCATTAACTCTTTTAATTTGTGCCTTGAAAAAATTGTGAAGGGCCAGGTAATAAAGGGGGAGAAGGTAGTGGAAGATGCAACAAGAATGACAGCTCAGTATAGACACTCATTATCAAGTCAGCCTTCAAGTCAACCTCAGGAATCTCAAGCTCAACAACAATCGTATCATCAATGTTCGCCACTTTTCAACTGATAAGTTCAATAACTTGTTCGCAAGATTTTGGCTTTAAAGTATAGGTGTTGTCAATACCACTTATCAAATAGAAAAATGATGATAACTGCAAGTATGCAGTTGCGATTTAGTTTTCAAAGCTATCGATCCCACAGGGAAGGAACCAGCTCTAAAGATCAACAAGAGGAACGGAACAAAAGAAAATAATGTAATTTAGTTTGGAGGATTGGAATGATGGATGGATAGACAAATGTATGAAAGATTAGAAAAGATAAAAAGTATATAAATATATTCCTTACGAACAAGTATAGCAAAGAAAACATGAAAAATCATCAAAGATATTACGTACACTAGATTAATTTAACATATTCGATTCTAAACACTCAGATATTCAATTATTCATCGCAGAGCAACACATGAAATGACTTTTCTAAATCTAGTGCAAATGAATTAAGATGATTATATAAACCTGGATGAGAATATTACTATGCTTAGTACGGGTCGCTCTCACATACCATATTTAGCAAGTTACCATTCCAAAAATTTTGGCTCACTAAACAATGTTATAATCACAGATTCAGTGATCATACACAATCTCGTTAACCCCGAAACTACTCTTAAAGTTAACTCAAAAGCATATAACTTGATTAATATAAAAGACTCAACACAAAATACAAATTATGACACATAGACATATCATAAACTTCGAAATAGAAAGTATAAGTAGAAAGCAAAGCAAAGTTGTAAGGTATGCAAG
>CATIWQ010376917.1:0-13769 GCA_949673415.1 Euphorbia schlechtendalii
AGTCACTTCTACATCCAGCTAACAAATTGGCATTCTACACCCCAAATTTCATGTTTATATCCCAACTGACCAGATATTTCTATTTTCCACACTATGGCACTATCATGCTGACTTAAATGGAAACAAAGTCAACTTCGCCGTAAATCATATGATCCATTTAGTGGAAGAATTGTCATCAATTCCATCAATGCTAAATTGCTAATGTATCAACCAGATGAAACATTGGAAAAAGAAGACGAAAAAGAATCAAATGTTGAATAAAATATAATCATACCTAAATCAAAGTCTGATATGAGCAAGTAATGAACATTTACCGGCATCAGAATCACATCAAAAACACCGCTAAACATGTAAAATGTAATATCCATAATAAAAAATCATTAGATAGAAATGCACGAAATATAAAGGGCAGATAATCAGCTACTGCCACTAACCCATATATTTGAACAAAAATAATGTAAACAACCAAGCCTAAATCATAGCTTCATCCTTCCAATTTAGACCAACAAATACAATAAAATTTGTAAATGAAGAAAGGGAGACCGGGGTGAATGCATGACAAACAAGGTACTACCTCAGTTTTTTTAGCAGTCCTCTTATGCACATTTCACACTTTTTAATAAAACAATTGAAAAAAGGGTATGCAAGTACTAATCTACCCTTAATGTCTTAAATATTGTGTGTTTAATACTATGAAAATAACAAGAGTAAATAAGGGCATACATGGAAGAAAGATGGAAAAGAATCGTGGAATTTTGAAATGGACTAATATTTTGGTTTTTCATATTTTGACTAAATGGACTACTGAAAAAACGGAGGGAGTAGCTACCATGTCACTTATAAGGCATACCCAACAAAGCATGTTGCTCAAAAGAAAAAAGAAGAAGATTATACATATTGGAAAGGCTAGAGACGCGGTAGAAAACTATAGGCCAGTATTTACCTGAATTGATATTGCTATCAACTTCCTTTTCTACTCTCTCAATAAAACTAAAAGCACTCCTGCATTTGTTTATTATCACATCTTCACCCACGTGACCACTATGAACAGCTTGATAACTTGAAATTATCTTATCCAAAGTGCTTCCAGCAGTCTGCTTCTATTGGGTGAAAGAAAAAACAACATTATCATAGGCCTCAAGTATAGCTGATAACTAACTACTACGAAAATACCAATTTAGCAAAGCAACTTACCAATTTGAAATCTACATGCTTCCCATTTCTGTTACTACTCTCTGAGTGCTTTCCCATAATCTCATCTTTTAGTGTTTGACCACGCGAACCAAAAACTTTTCTTTCTTCCCAAATGTTAATCTGGACATTCAAATAATAAAAACAAATTACATATATTAATTGTAGATGTTCATACTTAAAGTTTCTAAGCTCAAATAAATGTGCATTCTTGATCACAATCCTTGTATGAGGAGTGTTTGCAGACAAGTTTAAAACTAATAAACTGAAAGCCAGAAAGCATCAAAGAAACGTCAAGGCAACACACAATTAAAACCAAGATTAGTTGCTTAGACACTAAATTACATAATAGGCTACATAAACTCTTTTATGTTTAAAAGAAACCTCCAAGTCAATTTGGAGTAACAGACTAACATACAATTTGGAGTAACTTGGGATAAATTCAAATGATTTAATTGTTTTACCCATAATATTATATAATGAACATTGATTAATTATTTATATATTACCAATGTTAACAAAAAAATATTAATGTAGTATTTATTATTGCTATGTATTTTTCACCCAAAGTTTCTTGTTTACTATTTTGTATATAGTCACTTCCATATATAAAATATGGCCTTGAAGCTCCAACATACAATTCGGAGCAATTTAGGAAAAGTTGTAATGATTTAATTTAATGATTGTTTTTAATTATATATTACAAACATTTAAGTATAAAGATATAGTGCCCAAAAGTATGTTATTTTCCTGCCTGTGCAAACTATTTGCCAGAAAGGAAGCATTAGAAATAGAAGAGATAGCATTAACACAAATTAAATGGTTACATTCTTAAAATAGGTATATGTTATCATTTGATTCCATGACGAAAATAAAAACATTAAAATTAGAAATGGCTGTTCTCCTAGCATGAGTTTTATGTCAAAGTACGAACGAAGATAACCAGATGAAATTGAATGTCCAAAATTTGAAAGTTAAATAATTTTGTATATAATTGATTCACTTATCTCATCCCAAAGATCCATTTAATATTAACAAACAAATACTGAGTAACTATAGTAAAATTAAGGATTAAGTACCAGTCTTAGTGCAGCGCTTTTTCCAGCCTCATCCCCACTTTCGATTACACTACGAAGAGCTCCTGGAAGAACCTTCCAAAATTCACCGACAAACTCGGAACCTTTTCGACGACTATTCTGCAAAATGTCATTTGCGAGATAAAGAAAAGCCAATCTCTGCTCACGTGGAGAACTATGAAATTGTCTGTCCCACGTTTCAACAACTTGCTTTGCTTTATTCATGTGAAAAATACACCAATGTGATAAAGCTTAGATAGTTAAGGGCACAATTAGCAACATAAGAACCATAAAATCTAGTGAAAGTTGCAAGTTTAAATTCTACTGAAAAGTAGTAAAGAGAACATGATCTCCTATCAAAAATCCAATATAAATGGCTGCACATTTTAATAAAAATCCCATTAACGTTATCCTCAAAATCATTAACACCATGATACAAAATAGGAAGAGAAACATATTGTTCATTCATATAAAAAGATACTCTCTATACTTGCTTGTGAAGGGTTGAGCTTGGTAAGCTTTTCCACCAAAATCTGCGGGTTAAATGAGCTGCCCATTGATTCTCCCAATAAATTATGCACAAAGCAGACTTATGAAACCTAAAGCAACAATCAAAAAGAAAAACAAAAGCAAAGATATCAGTCACAACATAAATACAAACAACGAAGATAAATGGGCTTTAATGACGGATAAAGTAATAAAACCAAAAGATTCCAAACTAATAATCGTTTCAAACCAAATTTAACAATATTTATCAAACTATATAGTCTTTGTTAAAAAGTGACTATGCAGTTAAGAAATGTCAAAAAGTACTCTATGCAAACATTGATAAAAAAGACCAAAGTGACCATAGTCACGCAACTTGAAGAACAAAGGGTGCTTTAATATGCATGCTTGAGAAATTTTGTAGTAAGTGCATGAGTGTATTCAAATGTTATCATTTTGATATGCTACTAATGAAGAGCAAAGACTTCAAGTACACTAAAAGCCTGACTATATTAGTAATCACAATCACAAATTCCTGAGTGCTCACTAATTTTAAAGAATTAAGATACTAAAAACAGAACTTAACAGCTCTTATGATGTCAAAGCAGCCAGTAGCCAATACAGGAACTGAAAACCCTGAAACAATTAAATGCTTGGATAAGGAAGTCGCAAAAGAATCCAAATCCCCAACATCGCGGAGAAAAAGGAAAGGACTATTAACTAGACTATATCCATGAATATGAAAAATGCATATAATGTTAAACTTATAGCTTATAATAAGAGTGAGCGGACAAACATTCAAAACACGGCTATTGCAAAAAGCATGAGTTTATTGAATGTTGGATTGGATGGAAACTAAGATATCCAAATACATAAAAAAGGGATGTGGGTAACCAAATGCAATTTTGTGCAACTATTTGATAGCAAAAGACTCAATTGCAGTATGAAGCATAATGCAAAATGCATAAAACTTCCACATGTATGACAAATTTTAATGGCACAAACATGTCAACAAAACCACTTATATTCAGAGAAAGGTCTCTAATAGAAAAAACACGCAATCAAAGTAGTTAAAACAAAATACAGCACCATTCGTTAATTCGTTCAAACATTTAATTGTCCAGCACATACTGCTCCTGTTAAGATAAGAACGGGAAAACAAAGAAAAATCGATGAACCAAAAACGCGCAATAAGACCAAATTAAAACTGAACAAATAGAATTGAGTTATAAATAAAATCAGAACTAAAGATAAATTAAGTTAGCTTTGTTCCTGAAGCAAGGGAAAAGACAAACCTGTTAGAAAGAATGAGAGTAACAGTTGTAGTAGAGAATCAAAGGCGGGCGAGAACAGTTATGATTGGATAATTCATTGAATAAAAAGATAAGAAGAAAAGAAACGGAAAATAAATGGAATTGTTGAGAGCATTAGGGCAGAATGGAAATTGGAAATTGGAAATTGCAGGAAGTGAGGTTTGGTTTGGGTTTGAGCATTCGCAGTTTTTGCAGATACGGGGAAAGGCGAAGGGCTGTACTTTGGGTTAAACGTGTGATTCAATTTCCATCTTTGCCCTCCATTATCTGCCACGGATGTCTTTTTTCTTTTACTCGACAATTTAAGGTTTAATGCATCTACGTCCCCGAATTTGTTCAAAAACGGTTGTTGTCATCCTGAATTTTGAAATTTAACAGATAGTCCCCTGCATTTGTTTAAAACGTGTCACTTTCCCCCTTTGTGTTGACCTGGCTTGCTACATGGATGACTATCAAAATACACGTGCGTGAAATATGTTGGTGAAATAGAAAATGAATAAAAAAATCTCTAACATTCTACTTCTTACAATTCAAAATCCCTAATATATGTTTTTCATCTTCTTCAAAATTCCATCTCCATTCTAAATATTTTCTTCAATTAATCATAATATTTTATCGATTTTTGACTCGTCGTTTTTATCTTCTTATTCTTGAAACCGATATTTTTACGAGGGGGTAAATTCACGCGTTTAGACAAATACAGGTGGCTATTCATCACATTTCAAAGTTCAGGATGGCAACAGCCTTTTTGAACAAATTTAGGGAGATGTGGATGCATTAAGCCACAATTTAACAAAAATTTACTTTTATGGGTGTCGAGTAAGGATCAGTTGAAACCCATATTTTGCTTCCCAAGATAACTTAACAACAAACAATTATTTTTTTAAGCAACCGCAGGTGCCAAGATTTCAAATCCTAATCACCTCATTTACTTTGTGAATGTATCACTCAGATTGTGTCTAATTGGTATAACAAACAATTATTTAATATTAAGAATTAAAAATTTGGTCCGATGATGAAATATGTTGTTCCATAAAAAGTTTATAAATAAAATATTTTATAAATACTAGAGAGATTTTATGTTCTTAATTATTTTGACGTAAAGTACTCGTTAATAAGTGAATTTCATATAATATTAACAAGTTAGCTTATGATTATGATATTCTTCTTCGAATTTGGATAAATTACATTTAATATTTATAATTGAAAAGTCTAATGGTTGTGCACCAAAGAAAGGTTCGATTGAATTTGATAATACAAAATGTTTTGTTACTGTTTTTCATGTATAATATTTAGTATTTTAATAAATGATTGTTAGTTCTTGTTAGAAATATAGATCTTCTGAAGTTAAAAGTAGCATTTCAGATTCGAGTAACATCCGAGACGGTTTTAGAATTTTTCTTTATTTAATGTAAGATCAAATGAGGTAAAAAAATTAAAAAAAAACAGTTGAAGAGGCAAAATCAAACCAGAAAATGAGATAAATGTGTACACATTTTTTAGCTTCTGATAGTGCGGCATACATTGCTTGTTTGGTTGGTGGAATGGAATATAATGAAATTAAATAGAAAATTCATGCAAAAACATCAAATATGATTACATGACTCCGACAATGTCGTAGGAAATAACTCTTACTAGTGATCATAGAAATCACGAAATAGCTATTACTGTTTGAAACCAAGGAATAGCAATTTCGTAATTCGTATTGTAATTATGAAGAGTTATTGCCTCTGACTTTGGAATCTTGTATCATGTTTGAAATGTTTGTATTCATTTTCTTTTCTATTTCATTCCGTCAACCAAATGAGACCATATAGTTTTAAAATTCTCTCATTGATTAGTTTCTTAAACATACTTTAGAAGTTGATGTTAATTAGTAGGAATGAAGTTTAGTTTAACCATAATATCATAACAGAAGGTGATATAATCACAATTGGAAAAAAAACACTACAAAAATGCAGATCAAATTTAACTTTACTGTGTTATTACAGGTAAAAAAAGAACAAACAAAAAAATGTCACAAAACAAAAGTTCAGATATGTATATGAATTAACTAAAATGGTGTAATAATAATGGATATTAATTACTAAGGTCTCCTTCTAGGAACAGCTGCAGTATTTCCCTCAAAAAGCTCATCAATGCAATCCTCAATATCTTCAGGCTGATATTTTATGTACTTCTCATACTGTCTCCCCGGGTCTAAATACTGCGAAAACCTCCCCAAGAAAGACCGGTACGCCGGAATAACCACCGCCGATATGGAAACCCTAAGTTCAGACTGAAGCTGCTCATCACTCACCACCCAACCCGACTGCGTCCTGTGAATTTCATCAAACAGTAAATTGAAGTTCTTGAACCTTTCTTTAAGCACTGGTTTTACCACTTTCCCGTGTGATTGCAGCAGCCCTTCGTGCCCTAAACAACTCAACACTTTGCTCCATGTCTCTATCTTGTAATTCTTGTGGTAATTTCTCAGCTCTGACGATTTCTTTCGGCACCAGTTCTCTCCCACCGCCTGATATATCTCCGGGGAGCCTTTGATCTTCTGTAAAATGTAGCGGCCGTTGTTCATCATGAATATGCTGCTCAATGCTGTCTCTTTGTATAGTTTTGCCTTCGCGTCCAAATTGGAGTCTAACAAATCCATCAGTCTCATCAGTTGCGCCGCAAATGGGTTTTCTTCCTGATCGGTAATCGAATCATCTTGTTCGATTTTCATGTGATTCTTGAATACTTGTTCGAGTGTTGTCGTATATTCACACGCGTACTTGAGATAATTCATCGTGTACCGAGTCAAAGGATGAACCGCGCCACCAGGAACTGTTGTTCTTCCAGCTGTATCGGTTTTTATCGAGTTCTCCAAATCGCAGAAGATACTAATTGCAGCCTCCCCGATTCGGCTTTTCGCGACAGTTATTTCGGTTACGATAACCTTATTCTCGCATTCTTCAGGCAACAAGCCGTCCATGGCGGGAACACTATCTCTTAATGTCTCGTACATGTCCAGGAATTTGAATAGCTTTTCAGCGGACCGACTTGTCATTGCGATTCCTTCCGTGAAATTGAGTAGCTGAATCACTACGCCGCGTACTAGGTTGCTGACTAGGAAAGATGAGATGGAAGACTTTTCGTTATAAATCGCCTCCACGAGTTTTCGTTCTTTGGGGAAATAGGTTTTGGCACACTCTTTGAAGATCTTAACCCAAGCTGGGATTTCTCTTTCTAACGCATCCCATTGCATCTTCTGCACATCGTCAATGCTCGATTTTTCGAACCCTACGCGTTCCAAGTATTCATCGAATGCGCGCCTTCTTGTAGTCATGTAAATTTGGCAACTTTCGGATTCGCATCCGCCTGCTATCATTTCCTTGGCAATCTTATTCAGTTTGGCGACCATGTCATCAACATATCCAAGAAAGTTGTCCTCCTCAGGTTCGGGTTCGGGATCTTTTGACTCGTTGTCGTCTTTGCTATTGTTGTTGTGGACTTTTTCGTTTCTATTGCTTTTGTAATCTTCTAGGATTATCCTGAACTCATCCTCCAAGAAAGACATTGCCGCTTGTTGAATGCATCCAACTCGATTTGCGAGTTTTGAGAAATCTAGATCGGATGTGGATTCAAAAAGGGGAGTTGTTAGGTTTGAAACCCGATTTATAGCATCGAGAAAGGATGAGAAATCTGGATTAGATATAGTTTTGACATCAATGGATTCATATTCTTTGATCTTCTCTTCAACTAAATCCAAGAACTTGCCAACATATTCAGGGATCTTGTCATCATTGTTTTCCGCAAGGATTGTTTCTTTTCGTCCCGACAAAGATGAAAGCAACTTATCAACATCTGCAGAAAGAGATGAAAGAATAAAATGCGTTTGAGGAGGGACATCTTCAATGTTTTGAGGCTCTTGAATAGGATCAGCTGTGTTTTCTTTCTGCTGATCTGTCGTCTCGGGTGAGTCAGACGGGTGGGCAGAGGAAGTTCCGGTAAGAGGGTCAGAATCCACGGTGGAAGGGGCGGATTTGTGAGGGCTCAAATTAGAGTTATCAGCCATTATTGTAAAATGGTGGTTCTATCACAGTAAAAAGAAAAATAAAGAATGTAAAACACAAAGGAATGTGAAGGTACGGATTGGAACAAAAGGGGAGGAAGAATGATTTTTGTGTTGTTTTGTGTAAATGAAAAATTAGAGAGTTGAATTGGTCAAATACTGCAATTGCAATCGTATGGACACAAAACTAATGGTTAGAATGTCTTCTTCGTTTAGGATATTTTTGCCTCTCCATTTAAAATTTGACTGAGTTTGATTTTTTTTTCATTTGTTGTTTTTTAAATAAAGGTTAATTTTATAAATACTAAGCATAGACAATGATGCGTGTAAAGTTATAGTCTCTAGTTAACTTAGAAATTCACAGTGGCCCAAAATCTAAGAATACTTAATTAGACAATTGAAATTGTAATATGTTATCAAAGTCACCTCTTAACTTTTCAATGATAATAGACAATTTACATAATTCTCTTAAAAAATGGACTAAAAAATTTACAAAAATTTCTTAAAAAAATGGACTAACAGGGAGGACTGCAATATTTATTAGAGAAGAATTTGATTGTCAAGCAGCTATAATAGATTTTACAATTTTGATCCCTTGAATATACACGTCGTCCCTCTACTTTACATTTTATTATCAAATTGATCTCTTATTTAATTATACATAAATTTTGGATCACATAGGTACCACCTATATTTCTGTTTGATGATGCGGACAAAATTATTTTTAACAGAAATTCTTTTTAATGAGAAACCAAATAATATTTTGACAGGCTTCATTTTCCTCATCCAGCTTACTCTTCAATGTGATTTCCTGTTTCAAATCCCGTATTCTTAAATGGCGGCAAACAAATTCAATCCTTCTAAAAACCATTTTTCACAGGTATGAAGTTGAGCATATTTTGGTTCTTTGAAAAAGGGTAAAAACGAAAAGGAAATAATTTCGGTAAAAATTAAAATATAATTGCTTTTACTATTTGAATATCCAGAAACTCCTTCTCTCAAAAGTGGTATTTAAGTGTTTCTTTAGAATAGTTGTTGCTGTTCAGCTTTTTTTTATCAATATTAACCCCTTTTTTTGTTTTTTCTGCGTGTTACTCTATTTATTCCTAATTGTCTTTGAATTTATTTTTTTGTATATGTCTTTTATTAGCTTAAATTGTTTTTCTGGATGAGAATTTTACGAAAATTTTTAAGATGCAACACAAATATATTTAAAATTGAAATAAATAGTTTCTTTATTTCAATAAGGGCGTGTATCGCATAAGGTAGTTATCTCTTTACTTGATTGTGAACTATTTATGGTTGACTTTATTTTATTATAATATATATACTAGTAATTTAATATATTATGAGGTTAGTTCATATTGTTTTTGTTCCAAAATTTATTTACTATAATTTATTTACTAATTGATTCAAATATGTGTACATTTTAGTCGTTTTACATCTTTAACATCAACAACTTGTACTTTTATCAAACACTAAGTACAAACTAGTCGATAACAACAACAATAAATTACAGTAATAAACAACAACAACAAATCACAACAATAAACTTTAACAACAACAACATTATCAAACAGTATATCTTCATTTCCCTTCTATATAAATCCAAAATCATTATCATTCCCATTACCCGAAGACTTTAATTAGTTTCACCGTGAAAATTCTTAATGAGAAGAACTTTATAAAGTTTAAACCCTTATTATTTGATAAAGTCCACAAAATCCTCCTTCAATCTATGCCTTGAATTAATAAGGCAATCACTAATCTCCCAAATTGTTCAGGTCATCAGATAACTAAGAGATGTGAAAGGATTAAGATGGCTACATGTGAAGTCCCTAGTTTATGTAGTTGGGTGAAGAAGAGCATATGGAGAAGCTATAAATTTATGTAGTTTATTGGAAGTAGATGCACCTTATATTATATTGGAATAATCAGTTTGGAAAAATATAATTTGATGCTTAATTTAAATAAATTATGAGTTATAAAGAATTTCATCTACATCGTTAAAATAATTTCTATAAAGGTCCTACCGGGAGTCGAACCCAGGTCGCTGGATTCAAAGTCCAGAGTGCTAACCACTACACCATAGAACCCAGATGACGTATAATTCATATATTATTGTATATTTTATGTTATTACAAGTCGAATTAAGTATTCTGACCCTGGTTTACTCATCTTTCAAAGGTAAGAAGCCATCGAACTATGACGTAGTAAAAACCAATACCATCAGATCTGATTAGCAACAAATGTCTTAAAAGAAGTATATGTATCATGCTATTTTTTTTTTGGAATGAAGCCGAGTTCAAGTAAATGGGACTCGAAATTTATTAAATAAATAAAAAGAAATTAAAGAAAAAATCAGTAAAGCAAGTCACAAAGGAATATCATGATTCAAAAATAAATCCATACGTAGGAAAATATTAGTCTGACCTCTTGCGATTTCGTTGTTCTTGTTCTCTAGTTGCCACATTTTGAGTTTTTTTTATGAACTGAAAATGACTTGCAAAGAGAAGGCTCCCTTCTAATATAAGAAGCTGAGTTTGCGGCACCTCGACCTTTCTCACTTGAAACAATCTTGTGTTCACTTTTTGTATTCGGTATCATTGATTATCGTGCTGCAGTTGGGAATGCATAGATTTATTGTTGGAGATTGTTCCCATGCAGCAATATGATGCTCCATATTATCATATGTCGTTGCATGAGAACTATCATATTCTTGCCAATCCTCTTGTGCATGATCCTTTGACAAAGACTGCATATCACGGAGACAGATAGCGATATTGGTTCTTTCAATACGCGCATGTTTAAGTTTGCTTATGGTAATTGTTTTCCGTTTCAAAATCACTCGAGTCTAACATCTCGCTCCATTTGTGTTACTTTTGATAATAATGAATTAAACAATAGTAAGACTTTCCGATGGAGTCAAACTCTAACTCCCACTTCAAATCTAACGTTGGCTGGAAAACCATATGTTGGTAAAAAAAACCAGTACTTATTTAAACGTTATTACTTGTAAGTTGTTGGAAAAATAATGGAAAAAATAAAAATAAATGAAAATATCTTCGATTCTCATTTTTCTTTTCTTGGATGTAAAGGTGCTAATCAAATTGAGACGTTCGCCTTATAGAATTTTCTGATCTAACCTTCAACCAAATAACAAGCATAATCAACCACTAGACTTGCACTAGTGGCCACAGCTTCCTTCCAAAATGGAAAAAGAAGCTGGGGGTTCGAGCCCCAGGAACCTCAAAAACTTGAAATGTTTCCTAATTCTTCAAAAAAATAACAAGCATAATCAATAACATGTGTGTAGAAAACATTATAATATAAATAATAAATCAAGTTAAGGAAACTTGAACACCGATAAATTGAATCGTCATGAGCACACAGTTGTTAAAAGAGACATTGGTAATTTCTCCCAGAATTAAACAACTTCTTCACTTTCAATATGAAATTGGTGACGGGAACAGAAATGAAATATCGTATTAAAAAAACTTAAAAGGTAAAATAACTAGTCATGTGTAATAAATAGTTTTGTGCTCTCATTGTCCCTCAAAGGACTACCCATATATATAGAAAACAAAAATGAATAGAAAGTGTTAATTAGGAAAAACTCCTTCTCAAATGTGCCAAGCATCCATGGTATATTGAGAAATATAGTTGATAAAAGCTAGTAAAATAGGGCCTTAAAACATTGATACCCGTTACAACATAAACGGCTAGGCAATTAGAGAAATATTAATAATCATCGAGAATGTAACCGCCCACTCAATGAAAAACATAAAACTTATTTATGATTAACTTGTAATTATAAATATCATTATCGGTGCCGGCTACCGTGACTTGGTGAAAAAACCAAGTAAGTTAACTTTATTTGTTTAATCGTTGATGAAATACAAGATGAATCTCAAACATTGCTTTTAAAACCATTGTTAACTTAATACTCCCTGTGCCGGTGATAATTGAAATGATAGATCTTTCAGTGATCGACTCAAATTACAAAAACAGGCTTCTACTAATTTACTATTAATCGCTTTATGATGTCTTTCATCGACTTTTTGTTCTTCTCTGCTTCTTCGACTTGCGATTCTTATTCCGGTGAGTATAGAGTGTTTCTCATTGTGGGAGATTCTGTTGCGGACGATTCAATTAAATTCTCGTTGAAGTTTGTATTTTTTGGGTATGTTTAAATTAGTCTCATTCTTAATAGTTTTCGGTATTTGTCTATTGGATTCATAGGAATGAGATTGATTTCTACTGCCTGCTGCATGTGCTAACTTCTTTCTTGAATTTGAAGTCATGAAAGTTTCGTTTTTCATGAGAACATTTGTGTAGTGGCGGAGCTATTTCCCCACTTTTTTTCAGAATTGTTCTTCCTTTCTTGTTGTTCTGTGTATCAAATTGAGCATTCTAATTTGTAATTGAGTAACAGAACTTCAAAAGGTTAATTTAATTAAATATGACGATTGCAGTTTGAAAATACTAATAAAGTCAAGCCTTTTAATGTTTTGTACTAACCTCCACTCTCGGTATTCTTAATTCGGTTATTGATTTGGGGCTATTGTTTTCTTTCTTTTAAGCCTTTTAGATGGTTCTGTGATATGAATTTCGTTTTTGCTTTGAATCATTGTTATGCTTTTCTTTGGTGCATATCTATTTGAGGAAGAGTTCTTTTTTGCAATTGCTGTATATTTTTATATTCGAATGACTGGGTTATTGAACAAGAACAACTTAAATTGATCTGTGTGGTCCTTTTGCAGTAAGGAGATGGAAGCAATTTCTTAATTAGTCAACATTGGAAATAAAGTAAATTTTGGTTGTTTTGTGCTAATAAGGTATGTAGTTCCCTTTAACTTAAATCATCAGTAGGTTCTTAAGTACTAGAGAGGACTATATAATTAAGTTGCTTGATCTTTGACCACTTTTTACATGCACTAGTGTTGGTTATTGTACCATTTTTTTAGCTATTTATAACAGTTTATACTAGTAAATATCATGGTCCAAGTTGCTGAAATTAGAGCGTGGAAGAAAAACTCTCATTAAATTATGTCATAGGTGTATTTTAGGTAACATTTTGTCTTACAAAACAATAAGAATACATCGAAAACATAATATATAAAATGTTAAAAACTGAATCGAATACATTTGTGTATTATACTCTGGTGTATTGTAATTCTGTATAGATATATAGAAACAGTTTAAAGGTTTAAATATATATCTTAGTTGTTACTATTTATTAGTACTTAGTTCATAACTCAGTAAGTGTTAGAATTTTTTTATTAAGTAGAATTGTTTAATTAAATATTTGGTAACTTTTAGTTCAACTTTCTTTTTGCAGATCTTTACAATTGCAGATCTAAATTATTGGTTCAGTAAGGACAGTGAAATGAGTGGTGATAAAGAAAGAATTGTTCAAGGCCGCAACGGAAATGCAGATATTGATTCTAAAAAAGAATTTAGAAAATGCGATCGAGTGTATAAAAGGTTAGTGTTATGTGATCCAATGTATAAAAGTTTAGTCTTATAAAGAGTAAATAATTCATTAATCTCTCAATTTTTACTCATTAAACTACATTATTATTTTATTTTATATTAAAAATGATATGTATATTAATACAAATGTTTATCTCTTCTTAAAATAAAGAAAAAAAA